>JAMQGT020012575.1:0-151479 GCA_024447675.2 Pterophyllum scalare | reverse complement strand
TTTCTTTGGATCTCAGCATGATGTGTAGCTTTTAAGGATCTTCTGGTGGACCTTACTGTGTCAGGCAGCTCCTATTTAAGTGATGTCTTGATTGAGAACAGGTGTGGCAATAATCAGGCCTGGGTGTGGCTAGAGAAATTGAACTCAGGTGTGAAAAACCACAGTTATAGTATGTTTTCACAAGGGGGGCAATCACTTTTTCACACAGGGCCATGATGGTTTGGATTTTTTTTCACCTTTAATAATAAACACCTTCATTTACAAATTGCATTTTGTGTTTACTTGTGTTGTCCATGACTATTGTTTAAATTGGTTTGATGTTCCGAAACACTTAAGTGTGACAAACATGCAAAAAAACAGGAAATGAGGAAGGGGGCAAACACTTTTTCACACCACTGTATCTGCTCATCAGTCAGTAACACACTAATTAAATACCAGAATTTCACTCAGCAAAAGTGACACAAACTTTTAGTCTGGTCTGTACAACACAACAATCACATAAGTCCATTACAGATGCTCCATAAAGCACCATCAATACAGCAAAGCTGTTCAATTCAGCGACTCAGGCCCGGCTTACACGACAACAACGGACTACAGCGCCGCGTGCCAGAACACCTACGCCTGTGAGGAGGCTTTAAATTCTACCCTGGATTTAACAGCGAATATGGGAGAAATCTGCTCTCTGTCTATGGAAGCTTGTTTCTGCCACAGAAAAATAAATAGATAAATAATACATACATAGAGATGCACACACACACACACACACATATATATATATATATATATATATATATATATATATATATATATATTCAGGTTAGGTATTTAATTTCACGTTAATAATTAGAAATATTGAGTTAGCTCTGCCAGTCAGGAAGCTCTGTGATGATGTCATTTCCTTGTTAACTGGAAGCAGAGACAGATGGATGTGAAACCACTGATTCCTTTTATGCAGCCATTTTTCACTAGAAGGCATTCAAATGTCAAAAAGCTGATGACAATTTGTTCATGTTTGCTAGACACTGCGAGCTCACCGATACCGTCACTACAGTGTGACTGTGGGGCCGAGCACAAGACCTTCAGTCTGATCTGAACTTAGTAGCAGGAAATGAGAGGTCATCCAGGCCTTTATGTCTTTAAGACATTCCTGCAGGTTAACTAACTGATGTGTGTCATCTGGCTTCAGGGACAGATAAAGATCAACAGAGATAGATTGATCATATTTAAGACTGAAGCATTAATTAATGGTAGGACTTCTTTGAGCAGTTTTATGAATTTTTATGCTTAAATATTTTTCTGCTGATTTTAGGTTTGTTTTTTGGTGGTCTGGGAGCAGGCACCGTCTCTATGGGGATGGGGTTTTGGGGGGATGGCAGGAGGAGAGAAGCTGCAGAGAGGCGTGTAAGACTGCAGCTCTGCTTCCTGGTCTCAACCCTGGGCATCAGGTTTTAGGAGGGTTGATAAATTTGGCCAGATTCCTAGAAATGAGAGCTGCTCCATCCAAAGTGGGATGGATGCCGTCTCTCCAAGAGTGCGTCAACGACTCACCCAGGAGAACATCTAAAGAACTTCATGGGGGAGCTCCAAGGTGAAAACCATTACTGATCACAAAGGCGGCTCACAAATGAAGGCTCATCTCACATTCAACTAAAGACATCCTGATGATCCCAAAGAATCCTGGGAAAATATTCTGTGGGCTGGAAACACAAAAGCTTAACTTTTTGGAAGGTTTGTATCATTTCATGAAGACCACGGCCCTGTGATAACCTGACGACTCTGTTCAGTCTTAAAGGACGGAATAAGAATATCCCACAGTTTAGTGTGAGCACAGACTAGATGGGCCTGTGCGATCCCCACCAGTGTGAGGGTTGGATGGGCTCCGGCCTCCACCCAGACCCTGGCATGGATAAGCAGCTCAGAGAATGAATGGATGGATTCACAATTTAAAATCTTGCTTTAGCAACAAAACACGCATGCACGTCAAACCCGGCTTTGGTTAACCAGAGGGTGCTTTGAGCCGAGCAGCGAGGACTCACACACCCCGGTAGGACTCTCAGGGTAAGCATGTGAACACTCACAGTAAAACGTTGTGTAGCCAATGCAAGCCAGAACAACACAACACGCACGGTTTGACCGGGGAAGCAGTTGAAGGAGCCGTGCGGCCGCCAACAGGAGCCCCTCTGATGAGGCCAGGCTCAGTGGAGGCTACACCCACCCAACGTCATCGTACCAGACTTTAGTGAATTCTTCTTTAAGTCACTCATTAATTCACCGCACACGTCACTGCGCCCACTGTGACGCCACCGTCAGTTACACAAAGTTGAGATAAAACGAGCTGAAAAATAAAATCTTTCTCTGAACTTGCAAACTTTGTTCAGCGTCGTTACCGTCAGCTGAGAACGGGACAAACAGTGGTGGGAAAACGGCTCCACTACGAGCGGACCGTTACCGAACCACGGGGCTCAGTAAATCCGCTTTACCTGCAGAACTGCGTTTACTCTCCAGGGCCGTGAATCCACTGAGACATCCCTTTGTTGGTCTCCTGCGGGATGAAGGCTCCTCTGGCGCCTGAACGCTCCCTCTGAACGCCCTACACTCGCTGCTCCATCGCGATGCGCGCTGCGGGTTTTATTCCTTCACCGGGAAAAGAAGCTCGTCCGCGGCCACAAAGTCCTCATCCATGGTGAACTGTAAAGAAAGAAGGTACATAAGAAGTAGTAGGAAGCACCCCCTCCCCCCCACTCCGCCTGGCCTGTAGTATGAGAAGAATGTCCATCCTCCCTCCCCCTCCTTCAGCTAATGGAAACTGGATGAAAAAGTTGTTTGGAGCAGGGAAATCCCTCCTCTCCTCTCTGATAAGCTCCAGCCAGCAGAAGCAACAAATACAGGGTTCTAGATGAAGTTCAGCACTAAACAAAGGTAGTGATTAAATATACTAACATTAAAGTGTTAGGAGATTCTGAGCTGGAAAGCTCATGTTAGGAACAGTTCACGTTTACGACCACGGGCCGCAGTGAGGAAGGGAAGAGGCTGAGCCCGGGCTGAAGGAGACACGACAAAGGCGGCTTTGAGTTTCAGCTCGGGCTGCCTGCTACATTTAAGTGCCGTCGGAAATGTCGGGATTTTGTGAAAAGGTGCATATGCCAAATAATTGTTGGTTGTTTGGTTAGCGTTGCTTCCAGCGTGAAGGTCCGGGGTTCAAACCCACCATCGGCCTGGTTTTACTTCACACCAGTCTGACCAGATCAAGACACAGTAAATAAATAGCTTAAGTTTGAGCCCTACTTGGGCTCTATGACCTAATAATTTTGCCTAATGCTTCTTAAATATCAATCACTAATTAACCCCTCATTTACTAACCTAACTGTGGGAGAAGCATGCAAACTGCGCTCCACCACACCACCCAGCACCTCCGTTCATCCCTGGAGCTTTGGCTTGTATGGTGGGCTTACCATCTCTTATCATTTTTAATGTGAATTCTTCTCAGTGAGTTAACACTTTGGCTCTGCCGTCCTTTCTGTGAAGTGGGTGCACAGCTGCAGGGTCTCTGATAGAGACAAGAATGGGCTCATCTGGGGAACAACCGTCTCCTCGTAGCTCATTATATGTAGAGCTATCTTCACCAGCAGGTGGCACTGAGAGATTATTTCAGACTGTGACGGCTTTTATTCGACCCTTTCGGAGGGGCCAGATACGTTTGCTGCTGTGCTGCGAACACAACCTCTGCCATTCTCTGACACATGCACGCACACTGTAAGTGCATAAAATATAGCAATGATCAATAATATCAATAGCATCATTCTAGCCTTTTATCAGCACCATGTATAACAATCTCAGTTAGAGGTCAGAGTAATGGATATACTTATCTAAGCTTTATGCTATAAATTCATCTTCATCAAACCCTAAACAGCTGTAACATCTGTAAACATGAACACAAGTGTCACAGTCCCCCAGTCCTGTGTGTCCCCAACAGTTTCTGTCTCTTCTTCTCTCTCACTCTTTTGCTCTCTGTTCATGTACGCATATGGGTGTGTTGTGTTTACCTTTTTCAGAGGTGGTCCTCCTTGGTACCCGTTCTCCCCCCATACCTGGTGGCAGGGCGTTGATTATTCCTGACTTCTTCTTAAGGTTGAGGAAACCCTCCATTTGATGCCAGATCATTGCACGCACCTCAGTAAAGTGTTGTGTAAACTCTGACTCTTGGTCTTGCCCACCCTAATTGGGAAATTCAAAAACCTGTTTTATTTGTTATTATCTATCGTCCACCTGGTCCTTACTCAGAGTTTCTGTCTGATTTCTCAGACTTTTTATCTGATTTAGTGCTCAGTTCAGATAAAATCATTATAGTGGGTGATTTTAACATCCATGTAGATGCTGAAAATGACAGCCTCAACACTGCATTTAATCTATTATTAGATTCAATTGGCTTCTGTCAAAATGTAAAGGAGCCCACCCACCACTTTAATCATACTCTGGATCTTGTCCTGACATATGGCATAGAAACTGAAGAACTAACAGTATTCCCTGAAAGCCCCCTCCTGTCTGATCATTTCTTAGTAACATTTACATTTACTTTAATGGATTACACAGCAGTGGGGAATAAGTTTTATTACAGTAGAAGTCTTTGTGAAAATGCTGTAACTAAGTTTAAGGATCTAATTCCTTCATTATTATGCTCTTCAGTGCCATGTGCCAACACAGTGCAGAGCAGCTACCTAAACTCTGCTCCCACTAAGGTAGATTATCTCATAGATAGTTTTACATCCTCACTGCGTACGACTTTGGATACTGTGGCTCCTCTGAAAAGGAAAGCCTCAAATCAGAAGTGCCTGACTCCGTGGTATAATTCACAAACGCGCAGCTTAAAGCAGATAACCCGTAAGCTGGAGAGGGAATGGCGTCTCACTAAAGTAGAAGATGCTCATTTAGCCTGGAAAAAGAGTTTGTTGCTCTATAAAAGAGCCCTCCATAAAGCTAGGACATCTTACTATTCATCATTAATTGAAGAAAATAAGAACAACCCCAGGTTTGTTTTCAGCACTGGCTGGCTGACAAAGAGTCAGAGCTCTGTAGAGCCCAGTATTCCTTTTACTTTAACTAGTAATGACTTCATGGATTTCTTTACAAATAAAATTTTAGACATTAGAGGAAAAATTATTCAAAACCATCTCCAAGATTTATCTTCATGTTCGGCTGCTTTCAGCACTGCTGGTATTTGTTTAGACTCTTTGGCTCCAGTTGATCTTTTGGAGTTAACTTCAATAGTTACTTCCTCCAAACCAGCAACATGTTTATTAGATCCCATTCCTACTAGACTGTTCAAAGAAGTCTTTCCAATTATTGATGCCTCAATCTTAAATATGATCAATCTGTCTTTATTAGGTGGCTATGTACCACAGGCCTTCAAGGTGGCTGTAATTAAACCGCTACTTAAAAAGCCATCACTGACCCAGCTAATACTGTCATGTATTGTGTTTTATGGCAGGCAGGACTCACAGGACAGGAGCTTAAACATAATTTTATTGCAGGCAAACATTTGACTTTCACAAACTCTGGAGGTCAGGAGCCAATAAACTGAGAATTGTAACTAAAAGATTACACAGAGAACAGGAAACACACACCGCGAGCAGTGAAGAAAACACAGACAATATATACATAAGGGGTAATGAGGAGAAAGTGGAGACAGCTGGGGAGAACAAGGATGACACTGACAAGAGTAGGGAAGTAAATCTAAATATAATGCACACACTACGAGGAACTGGCAAAATAAAACTGTAACTGACTACACATGGCAGAAACGCAGACTTGACACAGAACCCAGGGAGGCAGGCACACTGAGGAAATGTAAAGCTGTGGCAGGCAGACAGAGGATCCCAGAGCAGGACTCCAGAGGCAAAAGCTAAACTTAGATTTCAGCTTTATTAGCTAGAGCACAAAACATTAACAGAGCTGGACAGGAGCCAGCAGCACAAAACACTAAACTCACTTTACTAGAACTCAAACATGAACATAAGGGCACACAGCAGGAGGAAGCCAATGATGAGGAACAAGGGGAAACGCAAACAATAAATACAAAGAGTGATAATGAGGGAAGTGGAAACAGCTAGGCAGGAACAACACAGGAAGCAAAACTAAACTATGCACATGGAACAGGGGAGTGGAAAAATAAAACAGGTAAACAGAAATGCAGACATGACACAGCATGGGGAGTAAAACTAAATACAGAACACACGAGACAAGGGACAAAGACCCGAGGTACAAAACAGACACTGAAACACCGGGAAACAGGAACTATAACTATCAACAGATCAAAACTGTCAGCAAACTTAGAAACACAGATGCAGTTCAACAACAACTTAACCTCAAAACACAAAAAACCAGACAAAAGGCCCAGGATCATGACAAGTTTTCCTTTTAATGCACAATTTCCCAATTATGAAATGTTAAATTCTTTACATGTTGCCTTATTATACTGAACTGCTTAAACACATAAGGAATAGCATGGATAGATGACCGGATGTTACCATATGAAATGGCTTTTATATGCATGTTTCATCATATGACTTTAAATTTGGAACCCTATTATATACCCTAATCTATTACTGTATTAAAACATTAACTGACACGTCCTCCGAGACACTGTTTTACTAAACTTATCTTTCCTCAGCCGAGGTTTTGTTTCCGCCTTGAGGTGACTGTTGTGATTTTTACATGTGTTAAGTCTGTGCTAGTGTCTTTTCTGGATTTTGCTTCGTGGGCTTTGTTTCGGCTCATGCTTTGGTCTTTTTGGTTTCCTTGACTTTTTCTTAAGTGTTATAGTGTTAGTCATTTGTTTATAATTACCCGAACAGGGCAGCACATTGGTGCGGTGGTTAGCACTGTTTCCTCGCAGCAAGAAGGTCTTAGTTTTGAAGCCACCTTGGCCAGGACCTTCCTGTGTGGAGTTTGCATGTTCTCCCTCTGTCTGTGTAGGTTTTCTCCTGGTTCTCTGGTTTGAGACCTGCATTTCTGTCCGAGTCTCATTCTTTAACTGAGTTAAATGTTTATGTTGCGATGTGCTTTACTCCAATTCTGGGAACAGAATTGGAGTCAGATGCACCTGATGTCCTGACTGGGGAGTAGACAGTGAGGTGGTAAATGGACCTCAGACTGCCTCAGAATGCTGTCCAAGTTCTGTCGGAGGTGGGAGTTGAAGATCTTGCGGACTGGGGCCTCTGCCAGGCATTCCCAATATACCCTCACAATATGTTTACGTGCACCAGATCTGTCCAGCATCCACCCCCCCAATCCAACTCACCACCAGGTGGTGATCGGTTGACAGCTCAGCTCCTCTCTTCTTGTGTCCAGAACACATGGCTGCAGATCTAAAGATACGATTACGATTACCAAATCAATCACTGACTTGCGATAAGGTGTCCTGGTGCCACGTGCACTTATGGACATCCTTATGTGTGAACACGGTGTTCGTTATGGACAAACTGTGGTTTGCACAGAAGTCCAAAAACAAAACACCATTCAGTTTCGGATCAGGCAGGCCATTCCTCCCAATCACGCCCCTCCAGGTCTCACTGTCATTACCCACATGAGAGTTGAAGCCTCCCAGTAAGATGATGGAGTCACCGGATGGCGCACCCTCAAACACCCCGCCCAACAACTCCAAGAAGGGTGGGTACTCTGAACTGTCATTTGGCACAACAGTCATTTTCCATTACCCGGCCCGAAGGTGCAGGGAAGCAACCGTTTCATCTTCCAGTGTGTGTTGTGTGGCATTATAAAGACTTGATCACTTCATTCATTTTCCCACTCTTCTTTCAACCAGTTAATGGTCCAGGAAAAATTTGTGTAATCGTCATTATTTGTTCTTCTATGCATACCATGATAATCAGTCAGGAAAAGGCAAATAAAAGTCACTGCACATTGCAGATTTTATGGGCTAAATACACAATTTATAGGTTTAATGGACTGACTGTGTGGACAGTGTGGTAGCTGTCAGGATTTCAGCTTGTTCCCTTCACTGAAACATTTGCTGTAGTTAACACTGTTTACATGAAACTATTATAAAGCTTCAGACGTAACCCTTTAAATGCTGATCACAGCAGCACGAGTATATTAAGATGGACAGAAAGGAGATCAGTACAGTTACATACCCCCACCAGAGTCCAACAGTCTGTTCTTTATGCTCTGCTTCAAGCCTGAGGAGAGGGGAACAAAGAGTGTGTGCTGGGTGTGTGGGGTAGTTGCAAAATCAAGTATCAATGTGTCTAACTTATATATGTCTGTCTGATTACAAATTCTGCTCCATTGATGAGGGCTGCTTAGTACACAGGTACATGCTTAACTCCAGGTAAACATATATGGCCGGTTTCCCGTTCATGGATTAAGCATGGTCCTAGACTAAAAGGAAAAAAGTCAATGAAGACCACAATAGGAAAAAATATTTAGTCCAGGATTAGACATAATCCCTGTACGGGAAACTGGGCCATAAAGTTGACTGAACTTATCACCTGTTCTGGAACTGAAAACATATCTCATGGGTTAAAGCTAACCTCTGAATGAATGAATCCAATGATTGCTTTATTTGTACTTGTCATGGTCCCTGCTTACCTTGTGTATTAACCATGTTTCCTTCTTCCATCTGAGTATGTGGATAAGGCTCCCTGTTTGTCAGACCTTATTGCAGGTGTGTCTGCTTACCTGTTCCCCATGGATCCAAGGCTGACACACCTCTTTAATATGTAATACTAAATGCCTTTGCCTCTTCACTGCTACTATAGTCAGATTATTTGCTCTGTGTTAAGTGTCTTCTACTTACTTTTGATTCTCCTTGTTCTACATGCAGCCTGACCTCAGGAAACTCATCTGCCTTTCCTCTCTGTCATTCCAGGCCACCTCAGCTTTAGGCTGCCTCAGACGACAAACCAAAATTGTGAGATCTCTGAAATACATGTGTGCTGCCTGTTCTGCATCTTAAAGCCTGTGAGTTCTTGCATCATGACAGGCTTACATAGACAGCACATGTTTATGGAGCCGTCACTCTATATGTTTCATTTTCATTCAAGTGCATGCAAAGAACACACCCACCAGTGACTACAGTGGTTTTTTGTTTTTGTTTTTACTATTATATGAACAGCACAGTGTCTACTGTGGACTCATTTAAGCCCCTGAGAGCTACAGTCTCCCAGGATTTAAAGTGGATGTCCCACAGACTCCATCAGGAAGAAGGCCTTGCAGTGGTTGTACTTTCTGAACCCGCTGAGGAAGTTCAACATGACTCAGAAGCTGCTGATCATCTTCTACACCTCCATCATCCAGTCTGTTCTTTACACATCCATCGTTCTCTGCTTTGGACTGCAACAATCAGGCCTGCAAGGAAGATCATTGGGGCCAGTCTGCCGTCCATTCAGGACTTAGAGCAGTCCTGGGCAGGCAGCATCACTACAGACCCCTCACACTCCGCATACACTCTGTTCAGCCTGCTTCCCTCTGGTAGGTGCTGCAGAGCTCTGTACGCCAAAAGTAGCAGACAAACAGTTTCTTCCCCCAGGCTGTGTCCCTGATCTGCCCACCTCGTGCTCATTTGTACATGTTTATGATCTATTAGTGCTTGCACTAGGTGCTGCTCACATCTGTGAATAGGATTGTCCTTTTTACCTTATGTATATGCATATATATTTTTATTCTTTCCTCTTGCAAAACCTAATGTTTATAATGCCCAACAGAGAAAATTACTGACGCCAAATTCCTATTATTTTGACACATACAAAGGGTATTGGTGTATTCAATTAAGGAAAAAGGCCAGATCCTAATATATGTTAAAGATGTTATATCACATAGGATTTCTACTGTACATATTTGTAATGATATTGTGGTTTGACTAAAAAAAAAAATTAAAATGGGCTGTATAAGTGACAATTTTCATTTCATTAAATAAATATTTCGTATTCACTCATCTATGTATGTCAGCATATAGAGCTTATTTGTAAAAAGTAGACCTATTGACCAGTCACATGCACTCAAGCTGAGTACACTTGTTGGCATGTGGAAGCAAAAAATATATATTTCTCATACAAATCTGATTCCTCAGTGCAGGTCTGCTATCTACATATGCATGTGGGAAGAGTAAAAATAATCCTGACTTGGTAAGATTATTCAGTCTCAAGGCTATTATTACACAGTGGTGTTGGTTTAAATGGAGCATTATATGCTTTAAAAAATATCGAAGTGCATAGTGGGATTAGTACATGAGTAAAGTGTGTGACAGTGGTTTGCTACAGAATAGATCAAATGAGCCTGATCCAGCAGTCACTGAACCTGGGATGAAGTGTTAGTCTTCTTTGATTGGGTGACTGGTGTTTAAGTGGCTGAGAAACCGAGGGGGAGGGCACTGCATAATTTAAGAAAACATTTTAAACACCTCATATCGATCACTGACTGCCCAAAAACGCAGAACGCTGCTTCTTCAGGACAGCATGAAGCCACTCAGGAGGTCTTCAAACTGGCTGTTCTGGTGGGGTTTTCACTTTTATGGTGCTCTGAGCTATTAAATGGTCATTTTTTTATATTTCTTTACCAGACATGTTGGATTGGTGTAACCAGAAACTGTTTAATAATAAAATTATATCAGCTAATAATTTAATAATAGTAGCAATAACAATAATAAAATAAACTGTAAATAAGTTGGCATTTACAGTGAAACATACTCCTTCAGCCCTAATTATGCAAAGCTCTAATACCTAATTAAACATTTACAACTTTTATATTATGTTATTTCTATGTCACTTAATCACATGCAGATTACATTTAGTATACAATAATACTACACTTTCTTCCATCTCCTTCATCCCTGCTTCTCCACTTCCATATTTCTTTTTCTTACTCCTTAAACCAGACACGATGGTGGGGAAGGCAATAACTATATGTGTGTTATACTGTGAGATTGTGCAGTTAAAAACCAACAGCACAGTGAGCTGTGTTTGTTTGTGAGTGTTAGACAACTGTTGGAGAAGATTGTGTTTAGTTCTGTTTTGCACAGAACAGGAATCTTTGTTACCAGTTTGCTACTTTTTAGCAGGTTTGCCATTTAGGAGCATTTTCAGAAGCATAAAATATGAACGACTGCACATCAAAATTTAAGTTAGAACTCTAACAAGATGAATTGTTCAGGAATTTATTCATTTGCATTTGTACATTTTTTTCTTGCACAGCTGGTAGAACCACACTCAACACATTACCACCAACCAAACACCATCTACAAGTATTTGTTTCCACCATGCTGCTCTAGAATGTGCAAATCAAACAATTCCACTTCCTCAGCAACCTTTTTGATTCCTCGCCTCACAATCACACATATGAAGGTGGATTTTACAGTTAGAAGCTGTTTCAAATTAGCTACAGCCACCATGACAATAATACATTTTCCTCAATAAGCTTCTTTCTGGTTACAGCATTTCAGTCAGGGACAGAGTTCTTGTACTGAAATTAAGAAATCTATTTTAACAGCTTGACAAATATCTTGAACAGGCAGACACTGAGCATCCTAACTGAATCATTCGGACTCCCTGTGAGCCGCCATGTGATGTAAAACAGAAAAACTGCAAAATGGAATGCTTCAATATTCACGTGTGGGCAGTGAATCATTTACACACAATTCAGACAGACCATCAATATAAAATGAAAGCCCCACTGTGCACAGTCAAGCTGCAGCAAGAACCAATGAGAAGCACTTTGAGAAAACAGGGAGGGGACAAAGTGTACAAAGCTAAAACAGATGTGTTGCCTTGAATTGGACACAGCGCTGCACTTTGCTCCATCTCTGGATAAGCTGGAACAAAAACCATCTACATCTGGATCAAAAGTATATCTAGTGGCCTGGATGTGTCCATCCATGTCCTCAGAGTTTCTGCTAAAAATTAAGCACATACTGTGACAGCAGACGTCCCATCATTGTCCTTACATCGCCAGGCGAACATGGCCCTTCCTGTCCAGCTCGACTACAGAGAGGTGTTGGAGGATCTTCAGTTTAGCATCACTCACATTCATCTTCAGCTGCTGCATCCTCTGCACACTGAGCGATCCCCTGCATTGCACAGTGGAAATGGACTGGCTTTTATACACCGCTCAAAAAAAAAAAGAAACACTTGAAAAGACATCAGCTTTCAATGGGGAAAAAAGTCAGGCTGGATATCTATACTGATGTGGACTGAGTAATGTGTTAGCAATGAAAACCTACAGAGGCTGAAATCAAAGACATCCCAGAAATCAAAGTGAAAACATGATGCAGCAGGCTGGTCCCTTTTGCTGAAATTTCATTGCAGTAACTCAAAATGGTGCTCAGCAGTCTGTATGGCCCCCACGAGCTTCTGTGCATGCCCAATAATGTCGGGGCATGCTCCTAATAAAACAACGAATGGTGTTCCGTCGGATATCCTCCCAGACCTGGACCAGGACATCACAGCTCCTGGGCAGTCTAAGGTGCAACCCGGTGGTGTCGGATGGACCGAAACATAATGTTCCAAAGGTGTTGGGTGAGACAAGCATGGGGGCCAGTCAATGGTATCAATCTCTTCATCCAACAATAATTACAGAGAGAAACCAACAGTCTAAATGACCCCCTACGAGCAAGCACTTGGTGACAGTGGGAAGGAAACTTTTCTATTTTAGGCCGATCTCCAAACTCCCGTCTTTCTAAAATTCTGGAAAAAATTGTGTACTGCCAGCTAAGTTCATTTTTAAATAAGCATGACACCCTGGAGGTGTTCCAGTCTGGTTTTGAATCCCATCACAGTACAGTACACAGTTGCACGTTTTTAATGACGTTCAATTAGCCAGTGACTCTGATCACTGTGTTGCCTTGGTCCTGTTGGACCTAACAGCAGCCTTCGATACAGTGGACCATCAGATCCTCCTGTCTCGCCTGGAGAACTGGGTGGGCATTAAGGGTGTTGTTTTAGATTGGTCAGATCCTTCCTATCAGAGAGAAGTTTCTGTGTCTGTGTTGGAGCTGCTGAATCTTGTGCAGCTCCCCTTACATGTGGGGTGCCTCAAGGCTCTGACTTGGCCCTCTTCCTCTCTGTACCTACTTCCAATGGGACGAATTCTTAGAAGACATAACATCGCATTTTACTTGCATGCATACTGACAGTCAAATTCATGCGCCACTGAAGCAGCAAAATGCATATTCTGCAAATCATCTCTTAGAGTGCATTGGAGATATCAAGGCATCTGCTCAGGTGCACTTTTTGCACCTGACCGATTTGAGATTTTAATCCATGCTTTTATCACAATTTGTTTAGATTACGGCAATGCACTTTATGTTGGGCTCACCCAGACACGACTTACACGACTACAGATGGTACAAAATGTTGCTGCTTGACTTTTAGTTGGTGTCAGAAACATGAACCGAGTTTAGCCTCGCTCCACTGGCTCCCAGTTCGTTTTAGGAAATCCTTTATGTCTTCATGGCCTCACCCCACCATATCGGTCTGACCTGCTCCACCTGTACGCTCCCTCACATTCACTCAGGTCAGCTGATCCGTCGCTGTTGGCTCTCCCAAAGACAAAGAGGAAGCTGAGAGGTGACTGCGATTTTTCAGTGGCTGCCCCAAAACTGTGGAATGGTCTTTGTCCATCAGGCAGTCTGACTCACTCTCTGCTTTTAAATCATCTCTTAAAACATATTTCTTCTGGCTGGCTTTTAACTCACTCTGAGATGTTGGCTCTTATTGTTTATTGTTTTAACTGTGGTTTTATTTTATTTTATTGGCTCTTATTCTGTTTTTGCTCTAACCACTGTCTTCTGTGTTTTGTTTTTGATGTTTTGTTTTGTTTGACATGTATTTTAAACCTGTGTACAGCACTTTGGCCAATGGCATTGATTTTAAAGAGCTTTATAAATTCAATTCAATTCAATTTTATTTATATAGCGCCAAATCACAACAAACAGTCGCCTCAAGGCGCTTTGTATTGTGGGTAAAGACCCTACAATAACACAGAGAAAACCCAACAGTCAAAACGACCCCCTATGAGCAAGCACTTGGCGACGGTGGGAAGGAAAAACTCCCTTTTAACAGGAAGAAACCTCCAGCAGAACCAGGCTCAGGGAGGGGCAGTCATCTGCTGCGACCGGTTGGGGCTGAGTGGAGAGAGACAGGACAAAAGACATGCTGTGGAAGAGAGCCAGAGATTAATAATAATGATTAAATACAGAGTGAAGTATAAACAAGTAAATAAAGGTGAATGAGAAGAAACAGTGCATTATGGGACCCCCCTCAGCAGCCTAGGCCTATAGCAGCATAACTAAGGGGTGGTTCAGGGTCGTCCGATCCAGCCCTAACTATAAGCTTGATCAGAAAGAAAGCGGAGTTGAGTGATTTGGTGCTATATAAATAAAACTGAATTGAATACGTTTTAAATAGAATTCAATTTCAGAATCAACCAGTTTATGATGATCACATTGGTCTCCAACCTGTTACTTTTGCCGAGATGCTGCTGCAGCTGCTCGTAGAAGGTATTGAGGTCAGCCAGCTTAATGCTGGCGCGTATGCTGTGTGGAACGGTCTCCAGCATGGCTGCAGTCAGCTTCTCACTCTCACCACCTGGGGATACAATGACAAATCAGACACACAGTTCAAGACATGCATTATTCATTTATTTATCATGTTTGGGAGATTCTTAAACTCAGTCACCTAATTGAGCAACAGGGAAACTGATATACATGTGTTCTGAAACTAACTGATCTAAAAACAATGAAAAGTGTTTTATGCAACCCTATTGATATCTCTGAGATTTTTGGTGAAGGGAGGAACATGCTGTAACGCGCACACAGAGAGGTCTGGAAGGCTGTCTTGCTTCATCTGCTAAACAATTGGGTGGAGGTTAGCCCAGCACGCCTGTCCTTGTCTCTCCGGGGAGGGGGAATCTGGTCGTCCCGTGGGGCTGTGCCTGGGCCCCTGGTTGTGCTGGCTGGTGTCCTTCCTGGGCTTTGGGTCTGTTTGCTGTCCCTCGGCTCATGCGGTGCTTTGGGCTCCTCTTTCTGGGTGCCCGTGCTGCCTGGGTGGGACCAGGTCGTGCTCTCGGCCTCTGTTGGGTCTTGGTGAGGGCCCCGGGTACTGGTGGAGACCTTCCTGCATGTTTCTGCCTTGGCACACAGGCGTACACTACTTCTTGACCTTTGATGCAGGTTGCAGCCACTTGGGTTCTTATTACCATCCTTTGTTGTGATGTTTGGACTCTGGGGACTTTGTTGAGAGTGGGGGTGCCATCAAAATCATCACACTGCCTGCTTTGGTTTCTGCTAGTCTCTTTATCCTTGTTTAGGTGTCTGGATGCTGGTTTTCACTGAGGTGCATTTTGCTGCTGACTTTTTCTAAAAAAAAAAATTCTCTCTCATAATGAGTCAAGTTCGCCACATTTGATCTGGGAAGCGATCACATGCATGTCCTCTCATCTGCATGGATACAGGCACATATGCACACACACACACACACAAAAGGGGCTAATGAGGTGTCAAAAGAATACCTGGTGACAGGTATCTTAACCAGTAGCTGGTTGCACATATGGTATTTCAGTTTCCTACCTGTTCCAGGGTGCCTATCAACACTTTTCTGAGGGCCTTTAAAGAAAAAATAGTTCAGACATTTCCTACTTTTAGAAACAAACTGAAAAGGTGTGCACACTGAGTATTGCTGCCACCACTTTCTACATACAGCTGTGGTCAGATGTTTACACATACTTACTCAAACTGTTCCCTCACATGAGAGGAAATTAGTTAAAATATTCATAAACAGCCCAGAACCACCAAGGCTCAAGCATGCCATGAACTGGAAACTGCTGGAAGACCAGCATCACCGTCCACAGTGAAGCGACTTTGACATCATCACGGACTGAAAGGGTGCCAAGAAAGGAAAAAGAACCCGCTCCAAAATCGGTGCCTTCAAACTCAACTGAAATTTGCAGCTGCCCTTCATGGACGAGCCAAAAGCTTTCTGTAGAACGGTTTTATGGTCAGGCTGAGCCACAATGACGAGAGGTATGTTTGGAGGAGCAAGAGTGCGGCTTTCAAACCTAACAACACCGATCCAACTGTCGAACATGACAATGATAGCATCGTGCTCTGGGGCTGTGTTGCTGCCAGTGGTACTGGTACTGCACAAAGTGGACCTCAACCCTATCTGAAAATCTGTGGACTATGCTTAAAAGCAGAGTCTGAAACTTTTGTAAAATGATTCTGCTAAGAAAAAAGTGGCCTGAACATACAAGATGATTATAAATGATAACAGGACTAAGACTCTACAATCATGGTGCTGACACAGAGGTACTAACCAAACCAATGCCGGTTTAAAGTGGCTTAGAATGCTTACATCTTAGGTTAATGAGAAACACTTACAGTTCAACATAGGCACAAGGTTTTATGGCAATGAACTCAGTAGTTACTGAGGCATTTCAGTCTGGACTAAGGCTGGTGGATGAATCAACAGACAGGTGGAACCACTGAAAGAAACAATGAGATTTCTCAGTGGCACTGTCCAAAGAAGACTTGAAGGTAACAGACTCACCCTGTGGCTGCTCTTGGTCAGAGGCTGCTACAGCTGAAGGCACCTGGAAAAAAAAACATTTAATTAGTAACAGCAACTTCTGTTTACTGATTATGTATGCAACTGAGAGGGCGAGCGAAGCACAAACTTTTGAGCTGTCAGGAAAAGTGCTGATTACCATGAATCTTAATCTGCACAGAACTCAGTATGAACACAGGAGGTAGTAACTTCAACACTCTGGTCAGCAAGGCTAGAAAAGCATTATATAAATGCCAGTAAATTTGCATTTAGGCTCCCTTATGCTTATAATGCTATCAGGAAAGAGTGCACCATACCTACATGTACAGGGTCTTCACAGCAGTAAAAAAAGGAAAAGACCTCCTTCTAGTTAATTATCAAGAAACTGCTGTTTAAAGGTTTCAGGGAGCACACTGGGCTTACCTCAGCCGTGGTGTGACTGGTAGGAGCCCTTAGCAGTGCTGCAGACTCTTGCTCTGACTCTGTCAGTGTCTCAACCTGCAGAGACACCAACAAGGAAATAAAGGAGATCCCGAATTTAAACTTTAAAAAATTCAAGAAAAATACATCAAATGTGTAGAAATGCAGACCAGAAACGATATCAAGGAAAGCATTTGAAAACAAAGCTGTATTACAATCCAGAAGTCAAGAGGTCATTAGGCCTCCTTTCCATACATGTTTTTGATACAGTTGCAATAACTGCACAATACTTGGCACCTGGAGGCCGTTGCAATTTGCTGTGATTTGCAGGATGAGCACACTTCCTGTGGCTGTGGCTCAGGAGGTACAGCGGGTCACCTACTAATCAGGAGGTTGGCGGGTCAATTCCTGGTTTCTCCGGGCTGCATGGCAAAGTATCCTTGGGCAAGATACTGAACCCCAAGTTGCTCTCCGACGCAAGTGTTGGAGTGTGAATGTGTGTGAGTGTTAGACAGTAAGCACTTAGCTTAGCTACATATGGAAGTGCTTGTATGAATGGGTGTGAATGGGTAAATGTGTTGTATGAGTGCTCAGATAGAGTAGAAAAGTGCTATATAAGAGCTAGTACTTTAGTAGATGGCTTTAATCAAAACAAATATCACACTTGGCTCTGATGCATAGGCACATGCAAACGGTAGGGCCAGTGAAGGTGCTCTCTGTGAGTGAAAGACAAATCTGATACCATTTCATCATTTCATGAAACAGGCCAGCAAACTGAGGGGAGTTAACAGGTGATTATACAGAGAGAAAGGCTTGAAGGACTGAATGACCACTATCACTGCTCTATACAACGTCTCTCATCAGTGTCATTATTTCACAGACGGGTGATACAATTCTGCTGCACCCTAGCATCAGTTATAAGGACGCAGTTCTCATTTGAGTCATCTTTTTCATCAATACTGTAGGCAATGTGTAGCTAAATATTCGTACCATGACTTACTGTAATGTAAATCCACTGACTAAGGGCCTCTGCAGATCGATGATCAATGTCAGCTATTTCATGCCTGAAATCGTCATAAATTGGAAATTTGACACAACTGTGACTCAGGTGCTTCTGCTACTATGAGCCAGGCTCTTCTAATAACAGTCATTTGTAACAACTTTAGAATATAAAAGTCCTCCACAAGGCAGTTATGCAAATCTGTATCCTATGTGTATTTATAATGGTAATGAACATTTGTGTGGGTACCTCCACATCAGTGGTCTGTTCAAAGTGCTGAATCAGCTCCATGACGCTGCTGAGGTTGTTTCTGATGGAGTCCATAGTGTCCTTCTGGGCACTACTGAGTTCCTTCATCTGAGAGCACAGGGCTGAGTGTTTGGACTTGATAGTCTTCAGGTTCTCCAGCATCATCGCCGGGCTCTTCTACAAGCACAGTGTCAATCATCAGCCCACAGACTTCACGTTCAAATGTTTCCTTGATTTTCTATTGTAAATATGTGCCATCTCATATATCCCATAAAGTAGATCCTGTTCTTCTGGCTGTACCATTTCAGTGGCAGCCAGATCCAAGTGATGACTTCAGTCTCGAAGAAGTCGCCACTGAAACGGCACAGGCAGAAGAACAGGATCTACTTTCCTTCCCTTTCCTTACTGAGAATACATCGATAGCTCATGTATGTTTTATTACACATTTATGTTGCCTTCGGTTTTCCCTCAGCTCTCTGGCCGGTTCGTCTTATTTTAAATGTAAATGTAGTATGTTCTATGTATGTTACGCAGCTGTTCATCATGCTTTTTAATATTTGTGAGGAGTTAACAAAGACAAGTTGCCCTGAGTGACCCGCGTTTATACTGAGCGTTACCAGCCAGTAATTCACAGACAGCTGTTTAACGTCCTGGACCAGATGGGATGAAAATGTTCCTGTCTGCACGTGTCAGGAGGAACTCCAGCTCAGCCGTGTCATTACCTCAGCCGGACATCCAGTTTCTGCAGCGCTGTTGATGAAGTCCAGCTTCATCCGCTTCTCAATGTAATCCAGGTCTGCCTCTGCCTTCAGGAACTGAAAAGTCACAGTGTGTCACACTCTGCACCAAATGTCCTCTACCACATTACCCACTGCTCACGAGCACGGCTGCTTTCTTTGGAAGGTTTTGACCAATGCTGATAGACTATCTATGTTTCACAAGCACCAGAAACCAGGAGCATGACCTGGGTTAAAGGGAAGGAGGAAATTTTATTTATGAAGCACTTTTCACAGACAGTCACAAAGCGCTGAACACAGAAAAGAAATAAATCCAGGAATTAAACACCATAACAGCCAATACAAAATGCAACAGAACACCATAGGATGAACAGGTAGTTAAAATAAATAAATAAGATAATAAATTATTATTATTATTAAATAAAATTCTCCACTGAAAGTCTGTTTAAACACAAACTGGTTTTACCTGCTTGTGAAAAAGGCCAGCAGAGTTCAATAAGACTAGCAGCTGGCTAAGCCCATCACAGGCCTGCAGTAAGGGTTAACCCATGTAAAGTCCATACATAAGAAGTTATGAGGAAACATGCAGACACTGATGTGTGGACAGAAAAACAATAATTCAAACCCAACATGAAGGTGTTGTGTTAGTGTGCTGTGTTGTGTTGTGTTAGGCCACCACCTGCTCACAAAACACCTCTGGTGCTTCCTGGCATCAAGTTGCCAAGTCTGGAACTGGAGAGAGGAACGTCGTCCTCCCAGAAGATCATCCTTACTTGGTGTTTTGATGATGGTGATGGACAGCACAGTCCAATATGATCCAATACGACCAAACCGAACCTCTGTGGGAGGCATGTGTGTGACTGCCTTCAGGTCTGAGGCCAGTACTAGGAAGTAGGATTTCATCATATCCAGCTGACCTAAGGGTTAATCCTGGGTTTCCTTTTTTACTATGAACGTGGATCACAGGTTAGGTTCCCAATGAGGGAACACACGTATGACATCAACACACACTGACCAGCCAGTTCTCCAGAAAATAGCGTCCCCATCCCTGCGAGATCCCTCAGAGCAGTGCATGTGGACAGGAGAAGGAACTAAAGTTTTCCAACTTTTCCCTGATGAGCGTCAGTAAGAAATACGGATTTGTTATTCCTTGAGTTTCTCCTGTTGGTTGCAAATAATTTCACAAATTTACTGTTCTATAAGCTTCAATGTATGAGCCTAAAACAGAACTCCTGTTTGTACTTGCTGACCTTAGATCAAATTTGCACACAGACCAAGCCTAAGTTTAAACTCTGGTTTACATTTCCTCTGTACTCTCAGACTTAAACACCACTGGGCTTCAGATGAAAGAATAAAGACTAAAACTGTCTTAAACATTAATTTGATCAGTTATAATCCATCAAATTCCACATTTCTTAATGACTGATACTGTGTTAACTTACAGTCTGACTTTTTGCCAACGTTTCCATTCAGAATGAGCCATCCTGTAAATACAGTACTGTGCAGTGCTTTTCCTCTCAGTCATGCCTGCAGCAGCCGGATCTTTCACTCTGTTATATTTAACCTCTTCACATTTTTAACATGTATGCGTAGGAGTTGAACTTCATAAATTAAGTCAATGAACGTGCACAGATTTAAGATTTGTATTTGTTCTGTTTTCCAACTCATACATACATGTGAAATCAGAGGTTTTATCTCTGAGAATACACATTTACAAGTTATGAATACAAGCCACAAAGTTACAACTGTGCAACAATACAAGTACAAGTCACTAATTTATGAGTATGAATCTCTAACTATCGAACGTCATACAAAGACAACATTCCTGCCCAAAGATGGCGGGCAGGAGAGTGAACCCACTCAGGTAACAGATCCTTTAACGTTGGAGTTTTTAGAATCAGACAGGTTTATCTTAGCCCACACATCAGGCTGCAGAGCAAACTGAAGGAGGACGTTGCCTGCATTGTTGTAAGAGAGCACAAATGTGTGCACAGGGTCAGTAAGTAGAGACTGCCAGCTGCTCTGAGGTCTGTCTGGCTTTGTGGCGATGAGACCGCATGGGCAGCAGAATCCCTGCTCAAGGGAGTAACCACAAACACAAAAGAGCTAAGCCACTATACTACCAACAGCTGGATAGGAGCTCCACAAGGGACTGTGCTGTCTCCATTCCTGTTCACCTTGTACACCTCAGACTTTCAGGGTCACCTACAGGAACAGGCCCTGCCCACATGTACACAGGCATTCTAAGGGGGAAAAACAACAAGAACACCGATAACACAACAGCAGCAGCTGTTTTACGTGCAGACTGCACATGGGCGGCAAGCGGCAAGAGGCGGAGACATTATTGAGACGGTGAGCTCCGGTGGAGCGAAAGGAGCATTTTTCTAGCGTCCAGAGCAGCACCGCTTGCTCCAGTAACCACCATTAAACCTTTACTGGGAAACAGCTGGAGGTCCTTTATCAGCCACCTGATCATCAAGCTCCAACCTGAAGGAGAGAGAACTTTGTAGCTGCTCTTTGTTTCAGAGAGAAAAGTCTGCAGTTAAGCTATAGAAGTTATAATATGCAGATGAATAAGACAGAGGTATTTCTTCTCTGATTCACCAATGGAATAATCAATAGAATACTCAGCAACTAAAATAATCAATAGTTGCAGCCCTATAAAGGTGTGCACCCTTATGCCCTTTTCTGACATCATACTGTGCACCCTGCTATTGTTTGTTTTTTATTATAATTGTTATTGTAGGGTCTTTACCCACAATACAAAGCGCCTTGAGGCGACTGTTTGTTGTGATTTGGCGCTATATAAATAAAATTGAATTGAATTGAATTGAATTGAATTGAATTATATGTTGGAGCTTATTACTCAGTCGTGGTAAGCACCACCTACTTTGCTGAGGGAGCAGCATCGGAGCCGGTGACATCATCAAAGTGGAAAATAAGATCAGATGGCCGAGGTCACGGTGGACACCTGCTGCTGTGGCAGAGCGGCGGTCGGTGATCACACTGTGACCCATCACGGATGGATGGATGCCACACTTCACTGTCACAAAACCTAACACACACTTAGCTGTACAACACTCCAGTACACTACACTTTTATACTGAGCCACTGCTATGCTGTTTTAATTATTTTTCATTGTTTTGCTTTACCTTTTAAATATTTGGCACATTATATTATTAACAGATTTAGCTAAAGTTATACTGTTCTTCCTTTATGGTATTTATTTTGATTTCAGAGAAGTAGATACTCATTGAAGTGTTTGTTTTGTCATGTTTATGTTATTGGGCTATAATAAACCATTCTACTTATATAAACTATTAGTTTGTCTTAATTTTAACTGCTGTTACTGAAGAATGACAATTCTGAGACGTGTCCCATCTTTGATCCACTGTGGATCGGTGAAAGCTGCTCTTTGCAGTTTTCAGATGCTTTGACAACACCATTGCACTACTAGCTGTCTGATACAGTAGTGCAATGAAGTCAGAGCATCTGCCCACAGCTGGAGCTTCGGAACCCGGAACTCCGGCCGGGCTTCCCGGGGCCACTGCTCCTCCCACGTTAGCCGGGCTGCAGTGAACATCCTCCCCCTCCCTTTTATCCGCTGCTTCGTTCAGCAGGAACATGGGACACTCAGGATGCACCACAGGGAGAGTGTGCTGTGAGGACTTTGTGTTGTCACTAGCACACTGAGCCACGCGCTGTAAGAAGGTGCCTACTCTGCGCGGTGACACCGAGGAACTACAGCCCGTAAACACGTGTGCTAAAATAAATGAGCGGCGGTCAGCGGTAATAACGCTACACCGGAGCGCGGCTGTCACAGCCCCGAACAAACCAAGCCGCTCGCGCTCAAACGAGCAGCCGCTGCACGAGCGCACGTCCCGGTGAGCCAGCCCGCGCGGATGCTGGAGGCTGCAGCGGGCTCCGGGCTCCTACGGCGGCCGCGGTATTTGATGTAACGGGAGGCAGACGGGCCTGCTGCCGCAGAGGAGTTTGAACTGTTCGTAACAGAGAACGCCCGAGCGGACGGCGCCGTGCGCACACGGCGACGGTCGGCAGCGAGCGTCTACGGAGCGGTTCAACAACGGAGAGACAGCGCTGAGAAAAGGACTCCGTGCTTACCATCGCCTCAAGCTTTTCAACTGTTGTCTCCATGTTGAATAGTTTTCGGCCTGAATGTGGGCGCTGTGATTGGCCAGCTGTCAGGAATGAAGAGAGCCGATTGGACAGCTGTATGAGACCAGCTGTGTAAAAGTGTCCGCCATATCGCTTTCAGTCTTCCTCGGAACTCTTCGCTCTCATATGTATTTATTTGGTGTTGGCGCCACCTGCTGCCTTGGAGTGTGTCTGTGTGTGTGTGTGTGTGGGGGGGATGTTAGGATATTCCAGCTAGTTAAAGGTACAGTCAGTTGTACCGTCAGTCAGTTGTCTTTAATAGAAAAATGTACTGATTAGTGTGTAATTACATCTTCCCATAAACTGATGCATTCTCAGAAATTTTGAATGAATCCATTAAAAATGTGAAGAAGCTGTGATGCTGCTGCAGTCCTGAATACAGCAGCCAAGATGGACTTTGCTGTTTGCACCTTCAGACTCAGGATACAAACATTATATCTTGAATCTTTATACTATAAAGAACCATACCTGTGTTTTATGAAACGGGCTCCCCTTCATCAAGGAAGCAAAAGGAGAGAGACAACATGAGTAGCATCTTCCTCCTGCCTCATCTCCATCAGGGCTGTCACACACAGTGTTCGGACCAAGTGTCCTAAAAATGACACGTTCCAGCTGATGAACAGTTTGAGTCAGTTCTCACATGTATGAGTTTATTCAGAGGCCCACGGATCCACAGGTTTCACTAATGCCAGCTAACAGCAGCGAAGCCTGACAGAGAAGTCTCCTCGAGGATCTCCTCAGCAGCTCAGCTCAGCATCAGTGTCAGCAGTCAGTCCACTGACTCGTCCACTCATGTCCAGTTTCTTTCACAAAGTTCCTGCAGCGTAAAGGATGAGGATGAGCTGTTTGAGCACAGCTGAGGTAAACTCTGCACAGATGAGCAGCAGCAGGCTGTTTGACGTGACGTAAAATACTGTAAAATATTCAACTGACACATATCCGTTTTTATTTCCTGATTCAGTACAAAGTGTTGATATGATTGAAATCACTGATTCTTGAGAGCCGGAACGAAACGTCCTACTCAGAAAAGTCTAATTTATCTTATAAATCGAGACATTTTTAAAGTTCGGGGGCAGAATTTTTCTAACTGTATGTTCTGTATTACTGTACCTGTCCTCAGCGTGGGGTGACAACATCGACCCACCTGAGAAAACCCTTTAAAGCAGCCAGTGGAGCAAAGAAGGCTTTAACGATGGAGAAACTGCAGCTGAGACCAGATGAAGCCAGCAGCTGCTCTGAAAAGCTTTTTCCTCTTTCTTCCTTCTGTGTTTTTTTGGAAGAAAAAAAGATGGACGCCGCTACCATGACATCACCAACCACCACCTGGTTTCTGAGCTGTTAGCTAATGAACGACTGATTTGGATGATAGGACCCAGATTTACAGAACAGACCTCATTTTTCATTCACTAACCCCATGACCTATGACCCATATGGAGGACCAGGAGAGTCACACATCCAAATAAAGCATTTTGTGTTTAAATACACATTCTTATATTTTAGTGTAGTTTGTCCTCTGTGGGGTTTTGTTGTGTTTGTTTCTTGTGTTTTAATGTGTGCACTCATTATACAGATTGTGCTGTAAAGGCCCACACAGTAAACTAGTAAATTATACAAATTAAAAATTTAATTTATTTCTATATTTACACATTAATAAATTCATTGTTTGATCATTTAAAGGAAAAAGAGGAATTATATATAAAAAATTCTAAACTCACTATGAATCCATTAATAAAATCTCTAATCTCTAAAATTTTCAACAAAAAAAACTCAATTAAAACCTCATTTCAGAAAACATTTTTGAATTCTAAATTAAAAACAGATTTTCAAAATCTTAAAAAATGCAGAACTAAATAAATGGGTACTAATACACTGAGCTGATCTGACCACCCTCCGTAGAGCTTGGCGATCCAGAGCGCTACAACTGCCGTACCAGGTGGTGATGCAGTCAGACAGAATACTCTCGATGGTGCATCGCTAGAAGTTAGTGAGTATTCTGGAGTCCACACCAAACCTCCTCAGCCGCCGCTGAAAGAAGAGCCGCTGTCTGGCTGCTTTCACATCCACGTGATGTGACCAGCTCAGATCCTCACTGATGTTGATCCCCAGGAACCTGAAGCAGCTGAATCCCTCCACCCTGCAGTCTGCGGTAGTCCCCGAGGAGCTCCTTGGTCTTGCTGATGTTGAGCAGCAGGTTGTTGTCCCGACACCACGATGTCAGGCCCCTCACCTCTGCTCTGTAAGCAGACTCGTCTCCCTCTGAAGTGCAGCCGATGACGGTGGTGTCATCTGCATGGTGATGATGATGGTGTTAGAGCTATGTGTGGCCGTACAGTCATGGTGAACAGGGTGTACAGCAGGGGGCTGAACACACAACCCTGGGGGGCACCGGTGCTGAGAGCAGAGCTGTAGTCAACACATGTGTTCTTATGGTCCAGGTGGGAAAGGGCGGGGTGCAGAGCCAGTACATCGTATGTGGATCTGTTTGGCCTACAGGTGAACTGAAAGGGGTCCAGTGTAGCAGGCAGTGAAGATGTGATGTGAGCTTTGACTAATGCTCAAAGCATCTTATAATGATGGAAGTGAGTGCTACTGAGCGAGTCATTATGGCAGCTCACGTCGGTTTCTACGGGATGATGGCGGTCATCTTGAAGGATGAGGGGACTACAGACGAGAGCAGGGAGAGGTTAAAGATGTCTGAAGACAGCTGACAGCTCGTGAGCACACGCTTTGAGACCACGACCTGGGATGTTATCCGGTCTGGGAGCTTTCCATGTGTTTACTTTTTAAAAGTATTCACACACATCAGGCTGAGGCTGAACCGCTTTACTGTGCTCCTCACAGCAGGCATACAAGGTGTTCAGCTCCTCACGTAGAGAAGTAGTGTGTCCTCCCCCACACTGTGGCCCCTGAGTGTAAAAGTGAAGCTGTCTACATCCCCACCCTCACCTATGGACACAAGCTTTGGGTAGTGACCAACAGAACGAGACTGTGGATGCAAGCATTGAAAATGAGCTTCCTGTGAAGGATGGCTTAGAGGTAGGGTGAAGAATGCAGTCATTCGAGAGGAACTTAGAGTAGAGCCGTTACTCCTGTAATGATTTTGAACAGGACCATACTGCGTGTACAGTTCCTGCTTTAAATGCATCTGTTGTTTAGATTCGACAGTCTAAGCTTTCAGACACTGAAGAGGCTGTTAATGTGTGCACTGTCTAATTAAAGCAGATTAACTTAAATCAATAGAGTCATCTCGAGTCTTTGCCTTGGCAGAGGGCAGTAATACAAGGCATGATAGAACTGATCATTTTAATCACTCTGTCTCAATTCTTTGAACTCTGAAGGATCAGAAAATCATGTGGTAACACCTGGAGTGATTTACAGCATTTTATTCAGTATTTTAAAGGCCGCAGCCATCGCTCTAACACTGTAGAAATGTTACAGGGCTCGGTGTGGATTCCAACAGTTTGAGCTGCTTCAGACTTTATTAGTGAAGAGCACAGTAGCTCACTAAAAGCAGTAGCTGGCTAGGTGTGCTGGGACGTAGCGTTTTCACAAGGTAAGCGTGGAGCCGGAGGAAGGGGGTCTACATGTAGGGACGCAAGTGTTAGCCATGTTAGCACGTTACCCTGCACACTCACAGAACCAGGCCTCCTCCTTACCAAAATTAGAAAGAGAAGTAAATTCAAAAATTTTTAATGAAATTTAAAATTTTAATTTGGAATAACTGGCTGCAGGCCGCGGGATCGACCTGCCCCCTACTGACTGTGGAAAGAGTGCAATATGGAATCTTTAATGAACAGGAAAATTAATTTTTAATCAGCAATTTAATTACTTGACGTAGGAAAATGTTATTCACAAATGCAGGTTTGACAAAGCCAAGTCTGACTTGAACTACTGGAAGATTTAACGCTGTTTAGGAAGTGGCCAAAATTAGTTAAATCAGCCCATAAGTTAATTTCATTACTTAATAAATTGTTTTAAAATGATTGTTTTTCTCTGCCCCTTTTTTATTTTATTTTTTACTGATTTATACCAGGTGAGTTTGGTTGTTTTTTTGGTCTTTTTTAAAATTTAACCCCCTGGCATTGTTCAAAACTACTTCCCTCTTAGCCTGTTCATGGACACAAATGGCCAGCATAGAGCCCAGAGGGGTGAATTTAGGCTCCTATAGCCTACACCACTGAACAGCAACTGGCAGCCGGCAGGCCACATTCGACCCGCCAGAGCTTTCCATCCGGCCCCCCGAATATTACTGAAATCAAGACTGGCCTAGTGAGGAGGAAAAATAAACGCCACCTCCATCAAAATTAAGATAATGATATTTAGGGAAAGGTACTATACACCAATCAATCATGTCACGTCATCACCCTTTAAATACCGTCTCTGACTAGTCTGAATTATCAAAAGTCTCCAAACGCCACTTCCCATTGCCTGCAAAAGCCTCCATGTCCCAGAGCCAATCAGAGCGCAAGATTGGACCATGTGACCAAGTATTTTGCTGCAGTGAGGAGCCGCTTTTGTTGGTGGTGATCAGATTGTAAACACAGCTGAAGGTGGGCCCCTTTGCTGTGAGGGTCTCTCACACGGTCTGCTCGCGGGACGGGTGGGTGGCTCGGTGTGTACCTGCATACAGGTGGATGCTGGTCACAGCCCCCATCCACAAACCCCGCGGCCTAGTATCTGCTATTCTGTTAGTGTCAAAATAAATGTGCTGTGCCATTGCGGTTGTACTGTGTCGAATCTTTTTATCGTAGTCTGAGATTTGGGCCTTTTGCCTTCATTCCTTACATTCAGAGGACGGACTGAAGATGCTGCTGGGTTAGAGTTAGGGTTAATTTATTAAAAAGTAGGTAAATTACTAGATTTACATTTTTGAAAAAAAAGGCACCTCATCATCGCCTGTGAAATGAAACGACTAAAACTCACCCTGAGAAAAGAGTCCAGGCAGGTTAGAGGGTTCTCCATCTGAACTCTTCATGTTTCCACATTCACTCATGACAGAACAAAAACACTCCTGAAAAGCAGACCGTGCAGACACACACTCGTCCCTCTCATCTAACATTTTATCTATGAGAACAACTGCTGTTTCCATGACAACCGTCAACATGACAGAACATGTGAGTGTAAGACTTGTACATCACATCATTAAAATAGTATAATTCTGAAAGGAAAATTAATACATCAAATGATGATATATTACTTAGGATACAATATCCATTTTATTTTACTTTACGAGAACATCTGGCCCTCTCACGGTCTGCGGAGAAAAACTTCAGCCTTGGACAGATGTAGCTGATGACCCCTGACCTACACTATGTGAGAGGTGTTCATTATATTAATCTTTAGATCTGATGGACACCGACCTTTAGTCTCATTCATGGCTTCTCCCCCCCAACATGGCTGTTGGGGGGAGAAGAGTGTTCTGGAGAGTGCTAGTGCTGGTGGTTGGTGTTTGTTTGGACCTGTGTGCGCTGAGTAACAAACCCACCCCCACATTATCCAGCTGTGTCACTACGTTAATTCATCAATAAACCTTCACTGAGGCATGTTCTGGGCTGTGCGCTCTGAGCGAGGCCCCTTAGTGGCCACATAGACATCCACAAAATTACAATACACAGAGTTTAACATTTATCCTACTGTATTCTAAAAACATAATTTGACCATTTCTGGAGATGAACGGCATCAACATCCTGGTCCAGGCGCTGACGTTCTGCCTGCTGTGGAAAAACAAACACCTTTTCTCATTAGAGAACACAGAGACAACAGGAGAGCAGGAAAACAGCTAATGACACGCAGCAGAGCTCTACCAACACCTGGGGAGGACAAAGAGGGGAGCAGAGAGGAAACGGTGCACAGGGCCGCTTTATCAAAAAGGAAAATCTGAAGCCTGATCTTATAAGTAGAGAGGGGGTCTGTCTCCTGAGGGGCCCGAGAGCTTTATTGGAATAATACGGTTTTAAAGGTACGACGTAGCCCCATCATTCAGGACTGTACATGAAGGTTTTAAATTCAGTTGATTCAAGTCTGTTATTTATACAACTTCAAATCACAGCAGTGGCCCCGAGGTGCTTCATACTGTAGGTGAAGACCCCCCATGTTCCCTGGTGAGGGTCACTGCAGTAGTTCTCGTTGATGGTTGTCTTGCTGGAGAATTCACTGCATTTTATTAATAACTCCTATTTGACCTCATATTAATCCGTACTTTAGATAGATTTTGTGTAACATCAAAATAACGACGACATGAAACGTTCCCACACAGAGAAGCTAAGAGAGTTCTGGCAGAGGGAGGGGCCAACGCTGGACTGATTTAAATGATTTTAATGATAAACGTGTTTGACAGTCACTGCTTTTTCCACACACAAAGTAGGAGGATTATACTTACACAAACAGACGTTACACTGAATCTGGAGGTGTCTGACACACAGAGGAAGAATACTCTTCTTCACCTTCCACAGGTCACGGTAAAAATATTTACAGAAAGTTTTTTTGAAAATACAGAACTCTTTGCTATTGACAAATTATTGATGTACTAATGTTAGAAATATGGAAACAGCTATTCTACCAGGCTTTATGTCACAAACCATTGAAAATCGCTCATAAATCAAAATCTCAAATAAACAAAAGAAGCTGCACTTTCTAAACGGCGTTAGAGATTCCATCAGTTTTAAGAACAAGCATCACAAAAAGTTGTTCCTGTACAGGAAATTGTGAGGGTAGCTATGGCGTTGTGTTAATGTGAGCTAAAGGATGGGGTTTAAGACTAATATTTCTGTTTTCCATTGTGCAGCACACCAGTGTGTCACTCAATTACTTTATCATCAGCTGTCTGGGTCTGCAGCACAGGAAGCTCCAGCCTCTCACACTCCGTCAACTTCAGGGTTAAATGCTGGGCGATCTCATTAGGATCAGTGTACAGTGGAGCTGGAACATTCTGAAGAACACAATAGAACAGAACACAATAGAACAGACAAATATGTTGATAAGACCTAATCTGGAATCAAAATGCACACAATAAAGTAAAATTAGTATAAATTAAATATATTTGAATATTTATGGATGACGGATTTATTTAAATGGTAAATGGACTCGTTCTTATAGAACACTTTTCTACTCCAGCTGAGCACTCATACAACACGTTTATATTTACCCATTTACACACATTCATACTCCAACGGTTGCATCGGAGAACAACTTAGGGTTCAGCATCTTGCCCAAGGATACTTTGGCATGCAGACTGGAGCAGCCAGGAACTGAACCACTGACCTTTCGATTAGTAGGTCACCTGCTCTACCTCCTGAGCCACAGCCAACCAGCCATTTTCAGAATCAACAATGCAAAAATGTCTTCCTACATGTTGCATAAAGAGCATAGCAAATATCTGATGGCATTAAGTGGCTCAATAAAATAGCACGTCTGATTTGCAGTATTTGCAGCTATAGAGCCGGCCTAGCTAACGGTTTATTCAGTCTGATGGGGTCTTCAGCTCTGATCCTGCTCCCCCAGCAGACCACACCACAGCACACTGAGCTCACCACAACTGACAGGAAATCTCCAACATTTTGCTGCGCACACGTTGAAGGATCTCAGCTTCCTTGGGAAACAGATCCTGCTCATCCCTTTCTGACATGTAGCCTTTAGTTCCAATTCCACTTGTTGATGCAAACATTAAGGTACTTGTACTCCTCCGCCATGTCAACATCACAGGCCAGCTGTCCTCTTCTGTCTGAAGTCGATCACATCTCTCTGGTTTATACACCTTCAGATGCAGATGATCCTAGACCACACCATAAAACCCCCCAACCAACATGTTCTCCTCCTCCTGCCCATCACTAATACCTCCAACCACTGCAGAATTGTAAGCATTTCAGTGGTTGGCCTGTACTAAAAGTCTGGGGTGTACAAGGTGAACAGGAATGGAGACTGCACATCACCAATTAGCAGTGGCTGAATTGTGTTAAATGCACTTGAGAAATCAAAAAGAGATCCTCAACACCAGTTCATCCCTGGGGACCTCCAGGGCGTTCCCAGGCCAGCCGAGAGATATAATCTCTCCAGTGTGTCCTGGGCCTAGCTCATTTCTGCTGCTTGTATTCGCGATCTTGTTCTTTCGGTCACTACCCAAAGCTCACGACCATAGGTGAGGGTAGGGAGGTAGATTGACCGGTAAATCAACAGCTTCGCGTTTATGCTCAGCTCCCTCTTCAACACGACAGACCGGTGCAGCATCCATATCACTGCAGACGCAGCCCCGATCCGTCTGTCGATCTCCCATTCCCTTCTCGTCACTCGTGAATAAGACCCCCGAGATACCTGAACACCTCCACCCGGGGCATCGACTCATCCCTGAGGCAGAGTGGGCACTCCAACCTTTTCCAGCTGAGGACTATGGCCTCAAAATTAGCGGTGCTAATTCTCATACCATACCTCACACAGATGCAAATTATAAACAGGTTCGGTGACAAAGGGCAGCCCTGGCGGAGTCCGACACCCACAAGAAACGAGTCCGCAAAATGGACCGAGATCTTGCTGCGGTTGTACAAAGACTGAATGGCCCGCAACAATGGGCCAGACACCCCACACTCCCACCAGCACCATCCCACAGGATACCCTGAGGGACACGGTTGAATGCCTTCTCCAAGTCCACAAAACGCATGTGGACTGGATGGGCAGACTCCCATGCACACTCAAATATCCTCAAGAGAATGAAGAGCTGGTCCAGCATTCTGCAACCAGGAAGAAAACCACATTGTTCCTCTTGAATCTGACACCCTGGCATAGACCTTACGGGGGGAGGCTGAGGAGTGTGATCCCCCGATACCTGGAGCACACCCTCCAGTCTCCATTCTTAAAAATGGGGACCACCACCCCGGTCTGCCAATCCAGTGGCACCGCCCCAGATCTCCACACAATATTGCAGAGGCGTGTCAGTCAACACAGCCCTACAACATCCAGAGCCCCTGCCCCTGGCCACCGCCCGACAATTTTATTTAACAGAAAATCCCGGGAGCTGTGAGAGACCTTGGAGGAAAAACTATGGTTCCCAGCAAAATTACGTTCCTTACCATTACCGTAGTTAGTGGCTTGCATTAAAAGCGTTAAAAACGATAGTTCGAGCTGACAATGTGATGACAGATATTCGAACGTAGGAAAGTACTGTTAGCAGCTGATCGGATCAATAAAAATCTATTGATTTAAAATTATAATGTTTTTGTTGTGTATGCTTTTTACATGATTTCTGCAAACCTGTCAGTGCAAGGAAACGGCGCTCTGGGACACGCTGAATGTCTGATATCTAAGTGTAATTCTACTGGTTTACGTGCAAAAAGAATTATCGCTCTATCGATCTAATAAGGCCTGAATTAGAGTTCTGCATCAGGCCTACATAAGTAACTGGAAATCCCCCCTAAATCCTACGCTGTAACATACAAAGTAACCCGACGTGCACCTCTCAAGAGATGTAACTACACGTCTGGTAGATGCAGCCTGCAGGGATTGTGACTATCAGGTAGGCTTCAGAGTTACGTTATGTGTGTAGGTCCCACAAAGACCTGAGGCAGAAGTCTAATTCATGCCTAACTGTTCACCATCACTCAATAAGCTAGCAGGTGCGGCATTAGCAAACTAGTTAGCATTAGCTTGCATGAGTAAATACCAAGAGAATGTGATTGTGGATACAAGTCACAGAAATGAGCTTTTCTGCAAAGGGTGACTAAGGCTAGGGCGGTACTCTACTTCTAACCCTAACCTTAGAGGTAAGGTGAGAAGTTCAGTCATTTGGGAGGGACTCGGTGTAAAGCCATTAGTTCTCCACATCGAAAGGAGCCAGCTGAGGTGGTTCGAGCACATCCTGCTGCAGAAACTGCAGAGAGGGTTGTAAGCCTGCAAATCTTAGCTCTCAGCTCTGGATTGTCACTTTTTGGGGGGTTTAACAAATTCGCTTCCACTAAAATGGAATGGATGCCATCTCTCCTAATAATTCAAGTCAATGTGATTGTATAGTGCCAAATGACAACAAACAGTCGCCTGAAGGCACTAAGAAGATCTGGGATTTCTGGGAAAAGTTTCATTTTTCTATGAAGCCCACATTGTTTCTGGACACCACTCAGACAGCCAGCAGTTTAAGGAGAGCCTGCAGTAAACATGACACTACTGGTCCGAGGAGGGGACCAGAGAAAACCAACGTAGATAGCCTCGCACAGACAGCAGCGGCTTCTCGAGCTCTGAACAGTGCGAATGGTGGTTTTGATTTTTTTTAAAGCAGGGTTTTTTGGGGTTTTTTTTGCAAGTACCTTGAGCCAATCTTTAGAAGTTTACAGTCCATCCATGCTCTGGGACGCTAACAGCCAGACAGAGATCGACTTAACAGTGAATACGAAAGCTGAGCTGGGCAGGCTAGGTCTATTGAGGACAGTGACATGACGTTACGGCGACTGGGAGCAGGTGGAAGTTGTGCAGCCATAAACAGAAGTGAGCCTTGCTAACTAAAGCTAAAAGGTGCAGATACGCGAGCACCTTGAGATGAGGAGCTGTTGTGCAGTCGTGTGGGCTGAAACGTGGCTGAAAACCAACACGCCGGACTCAGCTTCCCAGATTAGTGATTAGTTCCACCAGCACGTAACCATCAGGACCAGAGGGGACAATACTTTGGACCGTGTTGAGACAAAGCACACAGAGCTGTCCTGCTTTTCATGTCAAAAAATGCTTTTCCTACTTTTTTTGAGGCAGTTTAAGTGGCTATACTTTAGAAATCATGTCAAGGAAAGTTGACTTTTGCCTGATGAATTCAAGAAAAGTTAAAAGTTTTAATATTAAAGCCAGCTTTGGTTGAGGGAAGTGAAAATACTGATTTCACTTCACTTGTCCTTCTGCTCAGCGCAGGTATTAGGCAAGACTCCAGTGCAGCAATTAGGCAGTGAAATGACTTTAATTTATTTATGGAGCACCAAATAACAACAACAGTTGCCTCAAGGCGCTGTTTGCCTTGTGATGATTAGTTACTGTTGGTACAAAGTACCAGAGACCCCCCCCCCCAGACGTCAGAAATGCCAACCACCAAGTGTTAAAGCAGCACATCCGGCTGAGTCCTGCTTCACTTCAGACCATGCTAGTGATTTCACTGGGCGTGCTGTTGTGTGGTTTGCACGTGTCCCAGAAGCAGCTCACCCCTCCACCATTCATTAAACAGTGCTGGGTCTACTTTTTACGCACTTTATGTCAAGCTTTCAAAACTTTGAAAGTAAATGATTGTGCTGGATCTTGATGGTCTTTAAAACTTTTCAATGCTGCTCCTTAAACAGAGTGTGCAGCAAAATAACCTGATGCCAAATTAAAGAAAAAGATCACAATGATTACATGGAAACAAGCGTTTGAGTCAGTAGTTACAGTGTTACAGTTTTTATATCACAAAGAAGCAGCACTGAGGTGACATCTGCATTCAGACCGTCTTATTTTGACAACACGCACTCGTGGCTGTTCCTCGGTGTGAAGAAGACCAACTCTTCCTTATGTTCTTGAAAGGTGGGCTTTACACAAAGACAACAGTACAGGGTGTTGACCCTTGACCCCTGCAGTAAAAGTAAATCCAGTGGCACTTCTGTTTTACTGCTGAACTGAAGAAGTCAGTGAGGGGAAATCTTTGCTTTTTTAAATTGAATAGCCATTCCCAAGATCAGAATTACCAAACCATAATCTAATATCAATGGAAATTTGCTTTTGGGAATGACAACTACAGCTCTGCAGACTGGGCCTCTGCACCTCGTAGCGTGTCTGTGCATGTGTCGTTGCTCACCTTCAGTTCTGCTATTTTGCTTTCCCTCGTACTGAACTCTCGCAGCATGTGAACCTTTCCAGCCTGAAATCAAAAGTCAAATCACCACTCAATAGAGCGTTCACCACGGTCACTGCAGATTAACTTTGAAGGCAATGATGGAGTCTGGCAGCACAGTCTGTCTCAGTTAATGAAAAAGGACTTGCCTCATGATACAGTCGAGTGTCATTTATTCTAATCAGCACTCCATCCACTCTCAGGAAGAAACGCATCAGCAGGAAGAAACTGGTGGGCATCACTCTCTGCATCGACAAACAGACGGCGCATTACAGGCAGGTAGGAAAACCGAGGGCTTTCACCTAGATACACGTTTACTATAATCATCGTAAGCTGCTCGTTTGGAACCGTAAGTTCCGTCTGACAGACGGCACTCACAATTTTGACACTAAGCATTGAGACTCCGTGGTCATGCAGCTCATCTTCAAACAGCAGCACCTCATCAAAGAACATGATGTGCTCCCGAGCCTTCAGCTTCTCCATGTCAATACGCTCCGCTGTCTTGGACACCTTCACATGAAAAATACACATCGCATTCCTTATGAACCACTCACTGTAAATATTACAAAGCTGTCAATGATTCGTCACCAAAGAACCTACCTTTATCTGCATACCTTCCCCTATCAGAGTGCCTCTGTAGTCTGTGGTGTAAGTCCAGTCATAAGGTCTTATCACATCTTTGGAGTGTTCAGCGTCAGCTCTGAGGGGATATGATCTAAGGTGACATACTCCACGTTTCTGCGACAGTCACACTTATTCCAGCAATAATCAATAACTCATAACAGCAAAGTGAAAACACAGTTTTACAGATGTGATCAAAAACAGAAATCACGATAGCAAGTGCAAACATGAGGCTACGTCCACACTTTCGTTTCAGCGTATTAACTAGTGTGCACGTAGCCTGAGTGAACGAGTGCCTCATACAGGCGCGAGCTTCGCTCCCGTCCTGAGCACAGAGCAAACCTTCGTTCTCCAGGATACGCCTGGAAACGAAGCTCGGATCAGTGAGCTGGACAGAAGCCCACAAAGTCGCTGACTCACTAAAAGTGAGTGATTACTATGGTGATCTGCTGTATGCATCACACCATCACGCTGCATCACCGTCAGTGTCTGTGCACAAAAGTCAGTCTTTTTCCTCCTTTATAAGACATGAAATCCAAGCAGTGGGAAGTGGCACTCGTTGAACTGCTGGGACATGCATGCAAACAGGGTGCTGCTGCACTGTGACGCTCATCTTACCTGCTCTCCTGCCACTCTTGAGCACAAGCAACCTTGACAGTATCCTCCATGTTGTTGACTCTCTTAAGGGCATCAATGGCATTGAATTCAATACCATAACCATCTGTGTGCTGGATGCGCAGTATGTTATCTCCAAATAACATCTCTGGAAGAGAGGGCATGCTCATGTCTTCTGATAGCCTGCGAGGTCAGAGAGTAAACACAGTCTGCTGATGTCACAGATATCAGTTTTTCACTGGATACTTTTCTAACTTATTGTTTTTGCAGGATTCAAGCTGTTGCAGCACATTTAGGAATGATAACAGATGCTTGATAGCTTATTTCTTCCTGTTCTAAAACCCAAAAAGCTGAGCATGCTTCACTGAAGCACTGGCAGAAAGCTGCCCGACTGACCTTTCAAAGAACCGCAGCGAAGGGAAAGGTCCTCGATGAATGTGAGGTCGCTTCATTTGTTTTACTGACAGTATCATGGCTGCTTTGAAGCTTTCGGTGATTGGATGCTCAGCCATTGGTCACTTCTATTTTCTATAGGATTTGTCCCTGTGTGAAGCTGACTTCATGTTGTGTAAAGAAAACCTGACTGATTTGGACATAAGCAGGCTCTCCCTCTGTCACAGCCCACAGGCTGCTTGGTTCAGTACTCTGTCAGGAGCTCTCAGCGACAGCCTGTCCCAGAGTTAACCACAACTGCAAGGAATGTGGCTGCTGCATCTCCCCTTTTCCTGAATCCAGCTTCAGCCTGGCTACATGACCCGAGTAACACCTTAGCCCAAATGACAGAGTTTAACAAGTAAAAAAAACACAAAGACAAACGTCTCACCGTTCAATGTCTTTGGATTTCATGATGTGGTTTTTGGAAGCCGTCACTTTCCATGGTCCAAAAGTGAAGTCCTGCTTACTGCTCTTGAAGCCATGTGACATCATCATGGACAGAGAGGCCAGCATCAGCTGCAAGACAAACATCAGCAGGTTTTTCCAAACACAGGGCACTAACACATCCTCTGACCCACACAAGTGCAGAGTATCTAAGACGCTTTTCAGTAGGTGTGCTTTGTTTGCTGTGATGCGCTGTCGAATATTAAAACATGATGAGTTAGGGTTCTGATGAGTTCTCTTACCCACCGTTAGAATAAAAAAGGCGCTTTGTGAGAAAGCCCACATTCTGATTGGCTACAAGGCCAGAGTGAGCCTAGTGACATCACTTCCTCCTAACGGAGACACAGCTTCCAAACATGTGGACAAAAAGAAAAAAGATTGTGTGGTTGTACCAGCACCACAAACGTGCTGCTCACACAGTGTTACCACTGACAACAGCAGCTGTGGAAAGGACCACCATGAAAAAGCCACTGATGATCCACAGAAGCGGCCCACAGGTGCTGACATGCTATCGAACATGGATTTCACAGCTGGTGGGTGAACAGTGAACCGGTATGAAGGGGTTGAGTCAGGGTTCACGCGTGGACCTGTAAAGGGCCCCCACCCACCGAAAGGTGGAGATCATGCCACACAGGCCTCCACATTAAAAGCACAGCTGTACCCGAAGTCTGCTGTGACCCTGCTGGTTCAGCCGTGTGTGTTTTCTCCTGCACTGTGAATGAACTTTATGAATCTTCCTCTCAAACAAATCTCTGACTTGCAGTCTTCCAAATCTCCACACTTTCACTGCCAACGCGGGCACAGCCTCCCTCACTGCTGTGACAGCACTTAGCCTCGTTACCTTGTTACCCTTCTGCTGCACGGCAGACCCACATATACAAACAAATATAATCATAAAGGCTTATTGGAGTTTCATTGTACTGATACAATTCCCCCCCCCCGGCGACTCCAAAGGCTTTCCTGTCTGTGTCAGTGGGAGAAGTGAGGGGCGCATTTCAGAGGCGGCTCCGCGGCTCCCGGGGTTCCGGCTCCAGGGCTCCGGCTCCCGGGGTTCCGGCTCCGGGGCTCCGGCTCCCCGGCTGAACATCAGCGGCTGCTGTCAGTACAGAGTTGCGACCCACACAAACACAGAATACACTCATTTAACTCGATGTTGTTGAGAAGCGTTACCTGTCATTGGGGGTTACTTGAGTACGCCGGTAAAATCTGTCCGGTAATGCTTGTGACACCAATACTTTGGTTCCGCTTCTGTGTAACTTTAAAATCGTTATACTCACAGGGAAATCAGTGAAAGAAAGACATCGCGGGGGATTGCTGCATAAATATGAGAAATAATGCACAATAACATAGCATCACGACAACAACAGTAATGTTGACCCGTTTTTCTCCAAGCCGCACTCTTCGGTCCTCGGCCCGAACCTCCTGAAGGTCCCTAAGACCCGGTTTGAACCTCGGGGTGACCTCTCCTTTCAGGTAGTGGCCCCCAGGCTGTGGAATGCCCTGCACCTGCCCCTCCGTGTGGCCGACTCTGCTGATTCCTGTAAAAAGCAGCTTAAGACACTTTTATTCAGACAAGCTTTTAGTTAAATGTTTTACTTATTGTTTTTAGCAGCTATTTTAGTATCTGTTTTACTTGTACTTTGTGATTTTATCTGTGGAAGGTGCTAAATAAATAAAGTTTACTTACTTACTTACTATTGCAATGTGCAGGCTATCACAAATGAGAAAAATCGTAGTATTTTTGCCTTAACTCTTTCATGGATCAATACCGTGACAAAGCAGACACCAAAGCGGTAAACCGAAGAAGAATTAAGTCCAGTGTCCACTGCTTCCCACGGCAGCCAAACGGACTTGAGGGCCACAGAAGGAATAAAGAGCACCGGGTCGCTCGTCCCAACCTCCCACAGCCTGGAGACAGCACACCTGCGAACCGAGCGCCGGTATGTCATCCTCAGACACAGGAGCGGCTGCAGAGATCCTGCAGAGATGCTGCAGATCGCTGAGATGTGTGCGTGTGTGTGATTGAAAGCATTGCACCTGTCCGGCAGAGGGCGCTGTAAGTGACGCTTCGAGTACTGAAGCGGTTCAGTGCTTCACTAAAGCTTCATTTGCTCATCAGCTCTTCAAACTACAACATCCTGTCAACGCTTTACTTTTTACTGCATTTCCATTACTCACTCCAACCCCCCCCCCCCGCCTCGTTTGCATTTGTGTGGACGTTTCCACGCTCTTACTGCTCTCTTTGGCAGATTCGCTGAATGCTCTGAGACTTTATAGAAAATTGAATTTTGCCATTATTGTTTGTATAGTTGTCCATCAATCTATTTCCTTCCGCTTTATCCATTACAGGGTCGCGGGGCAGGTACATCCCGGACAGGTCATCAGCTGACCGCAGGGCTATCGCAGGCTCACCCATGCACACTCACTCCAGCACCTATGGGCGGCTTAGGATCCCCAGTTAACCAGCCCCGCTGCATCTGAATTATTGAAATAACAATAATAAACTTTCCATGTTGTCGCGGTGGTACCGTTTCTAGTCGGACATCATTAGGAAAACACAAGGGGAGTCACGCTCTGGGTTCACGTGGGGCGTCATCGTGCTCGTGCAGAGGTGAGTCGGTCTCTGGAAGTGTTGGATCTGCAGGTGGATCAGAGAGCGGTGATCTCATGAGCTTCAGCGGGAGTCAGAGGTTATCATCCCGCTGCTCCGATGCCGGCTCTGCGGGCAGCTTTGAGTAAGCGCACCGCCGAGCCTCCGGCTTCACAGCGCCGCAGACCGCTGTGGTGCGGGGGCGGGGGGTCCTAACAGCTCCGGTTACTGCGATTAGAAAAGGTCCGTCTGAGGGCAGGAAAGCAGTGAAGGCAGCACACACGGGTCTCAGTCACCCTGGAAGAAAGGCCTTCACCACACAGATCAGACGAGCATGTGTGAGCACTGTGAACGGGACGGTGAGGCCAGAGGCCACAGACGAGCTCGCAGGACTTTTGTCACCTTTCCGTGACCCGAGTGGGGGTCAAACTGTGTAGGAGAACTTTGTAAGGAAGAGAAGGAGAGGTGTTGGAGCTATTTGTGGGTTATTTTTATTTCTTGTATTACACTGTCGAGTTTATTTTTTGCTAAGGATAAGTTTATAGTTTATTTTTCTTTCGGTAAATCGGAGTTCACATTTTGGGTTTATGGCTGAGCAGGTGTGTCCTTAATCTACATAAGCAGGTCAAATGGGAGGGGTCACCGGGTCAGCGAGGCTGCAGACTGCAGTGTTTCTGTCTGTAAGTGTGCTGCATTATGGAGAATGAACTGACCCAAATGCACTTTGTCTTATTTTTGACCTGCATAAGATCCAGTGCTGAGGGGCCTCAGGGGCCATTTGATTTGCTGTTGTTTGGTGTGGACAAATAGCCACTACAAGAGGTGATCAGAAAAGTACTTTGGTATGTCTGAATAGTACGAAAAGCCTCCTATCTCCTTTTTCTTGGCCTCGATGGAAAATGTGAGTGGGTGAAGGGCAGCTGTGTAGGAGACTGATGAGGACTTAGAAGAGAGCGGTGTGCCGGGAACCCGAGCAGCCTCGCAGTGGTGTGCTTAACAATGTGCCGCTGGATATCCACCATGCTGGAAGTACAGTGTGCAGAAGATGGACTACAAAACCCAACTCTCCCTCCACATGTTGGTACCCTAGTGCCTCATTCAGGTGAAAGGGGTCAGAGGTGAAGTGTACGAGTGCGCACTCAGCGAGTGAGTCCTGTAATGAATCCAAATGTGTGTTAAATGCAGCTATTAATGGGACCGTCAACTCACTGCTTCCATTCACACAATTTAAACAAACCGGAAGATAATAAGCACAGAAAAATAAATAAAGCAAGTAAAATATATACAGAAGCAGGGCCGAGTGTAGTCAGACTGTAAAGTGCAGTTTGTTATGCCTACTGTTACAGAGGCACTGCGGCTGGCTGTGACCCCGCTGAAAGTCAGTGATGGGAAGCGCTGCCTTGTGTGTCGGGAATCAGAGGTGTAGGATCCCTCCAGCTTCAGTCTGGACTGACCTCTGGACTGACCTCTGGGCTTCCCTGACGGGAAGGTCGTGTCTGGCCTTTTTGTAGCCCTCTGCATCACCAGAGGCAAATGCGGTTGAGCGTGCGTGCAGCATGGAGCGTACCTCACAGCTCATCCAGGGATTCTGGTTTGGATATATTCTGCAGGATTTTGTTTATTATCAGTACATCTGCTGATGTAACTGCTAACCACTGATGTTTGCTCCAAATCCACAGAACCGTCCTCTCTCAGGGCAGCAGGCTCAAACACTTCCCAGTTTGTGGTGTTAAAGCAGTCCTGATCAGTCTCTTCTCCAAACTTTAATGCTTTTACTCACTGGGGGCTTGTTTGAGGAGCAGCCTGTACACCTGACAGAGGAACACAGAAATATGTACACGTGATCCAGAAGGTTGTTATTCCTTGCTGGAAAGCTCACGTGTTGCTGGAACTTTGGGAGCACGATCCTGGTTCTTCCGTCCATCTTGCTCTCCAGAGAGCAGACTTTAGCTGGCAAAAGGCCAGGCAGCGGGGGCCGTGCGGCTCTAGCCTGTAGGTTAGCCTGCCTCTCCTCCGTCTTGGATCTGCCTCCTCGAGCTTGGAGGTGTTACGGCCTGTGGGCTGGAGCTATGATCCAAACACAGGAGGAGAAAGGTCTGAGCTGAGCCTGTGGTAAACGTTTCCAGTGTCCAGTAGTGATCCTGGAGCACTGTAACAAGAGGTCTTTCGTTACTTGCTCAGAGTAATTTGTATTATGGTTCTAGGTTTTAAATGTTGGGACACATTTGCACTTTATTAGCACTTTCAAGAAACACACTTACAGATGAGAACCTTTAATTATTTATTGATTATTTATTGAGTATTTTAATAACTGGTGTGGTTCTGGCACTTGAGCAGCCACTCGGTGTGCAGCAGGCAGACGCTGTAAAATAAAGAGACGCCGCGGTTATTGAACTGGTGCAGTGAGTGGCAGTATGGGTGCTGATGTGGTGCAGGTGGGTTTGTGGTGTAGCAATCACTCACCTGTTTCCAGGATGTGTTCAGGCAAATGTGTCCCCTGGGTCTGAATACTATTTAAAGGTTCTGGGAGAGACCGAGGAGGATTGGGTGGGGGAGCTGGTTGGGATTTTTAGGTGTTTTGGGGGGGTTTATATGGTTTTACTGTACATATGGGTTTATGGATATGGCTGGGTGATTGATTATAAATGCTAATATGTAACTGCGTGTGTATTTTAATTGCTTTTTGGGAAAGTGTGATACTCCTGCCAGACGTGGCTCGTCAGCAGCTGGGTATAAAAGGGGCTGCTAATTAGCCAGTCGTTAGCTTTCCCTCTTTACTTTGTCTGGGTTGCTAGAATGGGTCACACCTGCGGAGTTCAGAGTTCAGCTGCACATTTAACAGGCTGTTGTTGAAAATTCAAAACCATTCTAGCAGGTTTTTTAGCATGAAGCGGGACTTGCACTCATAATTAACATTTGTGTAATATTTTCACGTGGGACAGTGTTATCCCCTTTCATAAAGGATCCACTGTGTGTTATGCTAAAAGAAATAATGGAGGAAGCACTGAAGCACCTTGAGGCGGCTGACTGTTTGCTGCTGTATAAATAAAACTGAACTGAATTTCTTTCCTAAGCATCTGAAGACTTGAAGCAGCTCTCGTTAGGAGCACCACAAAGGTCCTTCCACATTATTTCACTGGGTCAGGAACCTTCTTAAGCCAAATTTACTCTGTTAGGAATGGGGCTTGATCAGATTTGAGAGGTTTTTGGTCAGGTATAGATTACCGGTATAGATCAGTTTGTCTTTAACTACAGTCTAATTCCAGCTAACACACACACACACACCATGAATGCATTAGTTTAAGACCTTTCTAATGCAAAACCTTTCTAATATTTTTCATATTAAGTACCCACTGCCTTTTGAAGCTCTAAAAGACTTCTACCTGTCCCCGTCCCTTAGCCAGCTGCTGAAGCCCACGTGATGTTTTCTTGAAGTGGAAGTGTTGGGTCATGTTTAGGTCCACTAACATACAGGATTTCTTGGTAGGTTCTTTCACCGACACAGGTCAGCAGCTCTTACCGTGCAACAAAAGAGCCGGGCTGTTACTTGCTGTAAGTTTGCTTAAGAATGACTTGACAAAAAATTTTTATGTTGGCTAATTCATTCAAAAGCCTTAAATCATTTCTGTTGACTCACACTGACAATATTCTCTGGACTTGTTCTGCAGATTGAAAAAGATGCCAAAGAAAAGCAAAGCACAGGGTGCGAAGAGACGGAGCAGTGATCAAGGCCAGCTCCCCGTTAAACAGAGCAGAGCGGAGCAGAGTCCATCGCCTCTGTGCTTCCAGAGCCCGGCCAGCCTTTTTGAGAGTCTCATCCAGCCAGTGGGGACGGAACAGTTCTTCACGGAGTACTGGGAGAAGAAACCTCTTCATCTGCAGCGGGCTGATCCCGTCACAGCCTCGTACTACCAGTCTCTGTTTGAGCTGTCTGGCCTGCAGAGCCTGTGTTCTCAGGGCCTTGAGTACTACAGGGACATCAACGTTGTTTCCTGCATCAACGGCAAGAAGAAAGTTCTGAACAAGGAGGGGCAAGTCAAGCACAGTGCTCTAACGAAGAACATGGTTCAGAATAAAGCCACCATCCAGTACCACCAGCCACAGAGGTTCAACGTAAGCATGCTGTCGCCAGAAATAATGGCTTTGATGCCTTTGGACTAGCTGACATTGCTGGTGAGCTCAGTCCATGTGTTTCCTTTCAGGTGTTGTGTATGCACTGTGCTTAGGTTACCACTTGTAGATTACTGCTACTTCAGTAACAGCTTCGTGAAGGTTAAGGCCTTCACTTCAGTTTTATTTATATAGCACCACTATTTCAACAACGGTCGCTTCAAGCCAGAGATTAATAATAATGATTAAATACAGAGTGAAGTATAAACAAGTAAATAAGGTGAATGAGAAGAAACAGTGCATTATGGGACCCCCTCAGCAGCCTAGGCCTATAGCAGCATAACTAAGGGGTGGTTCAGGGTCACCTGATCCAGCCCTAACTATAAGCTTGATCATAAAGGAAAGTTTTAAGCCTAATCTTAAAAATAGAGAGGGTGTCTGTCTCCTGAATCCAAGCTGGGAGCTGGTTCCATAGAAGAGGGGCCTGAAAGCTGAAGGCTCTGCCTCCCATTCTACTCTGAAGTATCCTAGGAACCACAAGTAAGCCAGCAGGGTTAGGGTTAGGGTAAGGAAGGTTCTAAATACTGTGACATTGTCCACATGTTGTCAGGATGAATTGTGGAGGATTCAGGAGCAGCTGGAGTGCTTCTTTGGAGCTTTGGTGGGGTCTAACATCTATATCACACCAGAGGCGTCTCAAGGCCTTCCAGCTCACTATGATGATGTTGAGGTACAAAAATAAGACTTAAAACTAGCAGCTTCTGTGCTGTAGTACAGTCCAGCATATGTTTTTCACATGTCCATGGTGCTTGTTGCAGGTGTTTGTTCTGCAGCTGGAGGGACAGAAGCATTGGCGTCTTTACGGTCCTACTGTTCCACTGGCAGCAGAGTACAGCGTGGAGTCAGAGGAGAATATTGGCCTCCCAACTCACGATATTCTCCTGAAGGTATCTAAGGTGGACCTGAGAGTGGTGAAAACAGATGCCGTCTGATCGTCGGTCCTGCAGTCGATTCCTTTATTAAAGTTTTAATGTTCAGTTTTTTACAGCATCAGTGTTCGCTTATTGTGTGACTACTTCCAGCTGAGGTGTCAGTAATTACTGGGGTCATACAGGAATTATGGCACAATGCAGAAATAAAAACGTTGGCTGACAAAGACTCACTTTGAAAGATTGATTTTTCTTTCAGTTTTTAGATCGATGTTAGGGCTGAGCAGCCATGAATGGGACTATTTTTAGTGTCAGCCGTGACATCAGTTGAGCTTATTCTACATGTCTGTGTGCAGAGCTTTTAACCAAGACAAAAAAGCCAACTCCTTCTGGTAATCACTATGATGTGTTTCTCTGTCCACAGGCTGGAGATCTTCTGTACTTTCCGAGGGGAACCATCCATCAAGCCGACACTCCAGCAGGAGTGAACTACTCCATTCACTTAACTCTGAGCACCTACCAGAGAATGTAAGAAAGCTTGTTCTTCTTCTCTGTAGCCTCACTTTATCACTGTGTCTGCATGAAGGAGGTGTTTCTGCGCTGCACACACACAGTCACTGCAGTTATACATGTAAGCTAGGACGAGTTACTTCTGCATGTGCAGTCCAAGTGGAGCCTGTTCTGGTAAATGTAGATAGCTGAAATTATTAATGCAGTAGTTAATACGTTGTGTCAGACGAACGCCTGCAATGCTGTTGGATTTTTATTCTTTAGTTATGCTACTTGGTTGTGCCAAAGTACTTAAAGTAACGTAATAAAAAATGCTCTGAAGACATGTGATACTATCTGCTCTGAAGCAGACAGCAAGTCAGTAGAACAGAGGTCTGCTCATCACAGTGAAGTCCACATCATCAGGCTTTCAGCCAACAAGTTTGGTTCTCACCTAGAAACAAAGCTCCAGACACTTCAACCAAAAATAAGTTGGCTTTAGACTTCAGTCTAGTCCACTCTGAAGATGAATGCATACACTGGGGGAAATACTTATATGATGTCCTGCTGAATCCCAAGCCAATTTATTTATTAGAGCACTTTAAAACAGCAAGCACTGACCAAAGTGCTGAACATGGAAGAATAAAAACAACAATAGACAAACGTAACAACACCCAAAAATAAGAGCATCGATAAAATATGACAGTAAGTAAGAGCATCAGTAACATATAAAAATAAAAGAGCAACAATAAAATAAAAGTAAAATACACAATCAAAAGTCAGGATAAAATTAGACTAAAAAATAAATAAATACATAAGAAATAAATAAACATTAAGCTTGTTTGAACGCCTCATAAAAAAGGTGGGTCTTAAGAGAAGATTTAAAAATGGCCAGTGAAGAGTTTGATGTGCATAGACAGAGCGTTCCACAACCTGGGAGCTGCCCCCCCCCCCGAGCCTCCGCTTAGTCCTCGGTACGACCAAAAGCAGATGTGAGTGGACGGGAAGGGGAGTGTAGATGCAGCAACTCTGCGAGGTAGGGTGGTGCAAGGCCATTTAAGGACTTAAAAACAAATAAAGGAATTTTAAAATGAAGTCTAAAATAAACAGGAAGCCAGTGCAGAGAAGATCACACCGGCGTGATGTGTTCCTTCGTACGTGTTCCAGTCAATAGCCGGGCAGCAGCATTTTGTACCAGCTGAAGACGAGACAGTGAGGACTGGTTAACACAAAAACACAAAGAATTACAGTAATCCAGCCTGGCTGTGACAAAGGCATAGATCACTGTGTTAAAGTGATATTTTTTATCTTGGCGAGCTGAAAAACAAAGTCTTCTGGGAAGTAATTTGCTTGCTTACAAAGACATGAACAAACTCTAATTTTTATGGTGGTTTGATTGTAATGGAGCGAGACAACATTGACCGAAAGTCCAGAAAACTACTACCTAAGTTATCAGTTGATTTGCATGTCATTGAGGGCAGCAAGTATTTGATCCCCAAGCAAAACATGACTCAGGACTCGGAGAAGAGACGCCTGCTGGCAAGCACAGAGGTAAGACGTTTCCTGTACTTTATCACCAGGTTTGCACACATCACAGGAGGGAATTTCTGCCACTCCTCTCACACCAGAGAGGTGGGCGGGGGGCCCACCAGAAGACAGACCCACATAACTTCTTTGAGCTGAGCCCAGCCAGGCGCCTACCCCAGGCCTGGCTCCAGGGTAGGACCCTGGTAACCCTTCCCTGGACAGGGGTTATCTGAAGACTTACTTCACTCAATGACATGGAAATCATTTATAACTTTTATGTAATGTGTTTGTTCCTGGATTTTTGGTTCATAATCTATCTCTCTCTGTTAAAATGAAGCTGCCATAAAAATTAGACTGTTGATTTCTTTGCAGGCAAATGTATAAATTCAGCCGGGGCCAAAGAATTATGTGCCCCCTGTTGGTGTGTCGTTCTCAACATAGAGATTATTTCTGTAGTGTACACAAACCCGGTGTGTGACTGAGAACCAAACCAGCTCTGTGTTGATGGAAAGGCTCCACATGATGTAGCTGATAAATCCCACACTCTTCCACTGTTTCTGCCCACTCCACCCTCAGGTCATGGGGAGATCTGCTGCTGGACGTGTTCCCCAGCTTGCTGTGCGACCGTAGCAGGAGTGAAGTCGGCCTCAGAGAAGGAATGCCCAGGAGACTCCTGCTGGTAATTATGACTGCCTCTCTGACCTGTGGCCCTGCATGCATCTTAATTCCAAACTAATGCTTCCAGATGCTTTTGCAGTATATAATGTCACACCGAGGAATGAAGAAATCTGACATTGTTTTTCTCTGTTTGTAACAACACAACATTTAGTGACACACTGCAGTGTCGTATGTTTTTAAATCACTCATTATTACTTAGAGCTGTGTTGTGTGGAATTTTCATTGAAATCCTAGAGGAATGTGATAAATGGGTCCTCCTGGAATGGAAATCGCCTAGCACTCTTCTAGTCTCACTGACCTTTACAAGTGCAGTGGGGGAATAATTAGTTTTGATCCACTCTTAAATTTGTAAGTTTGCTCACTTACAAAGAAATGAACTCTAATTTTTATGGTAGTTTTGTTTTAATGGAGAGACAGAGGATCAAACCTGAGAGAAAACACGTTCCGAGACGGTTCGACTCTGTGTGATTGGGTGCATGTGACCCTAGCATAGCTTTATCTGCAGCAGAAACACAACTACTGTTTTCACAAAGCTTGCTGCTTCAGTGTTTTTAGATACTTATCAGCTGTTTCTATGCTGTAATGACAAGCATTTCATAAGGTTCAAAGGCTTTTTTTACTTTTACACCTACATTAAGTTTATGCATGCTTTCAATCAACAATCTGTAAATCCTGAGTGACAGCAGTCCTTTCCTGCATAATCAATGCTTGGAGTTTGTCTGAATTTGTGGGTTTTTTTTTGTCAGTCTGCCTCTCGGGGACTGACCACAAGTTCTCGATGAGATTAAGGTCCGGAGAGTTTCCTGGCCATGGACCCAAATTTTCAATCTTTTGTTCCCTGAGTCCCTTAGTTACTACTTTGCCTTACGGCACCGTGCTCCATCATGTTGGGAAAGGTGTTGTTCTTCCCCAGCCTGTTCCTGGACGGCTGGGAGAAGTTGCTGTCAGAGGATGTTTAGGTGCCATTCTTTGTTCATGGTGTATTCTTAGGCAGAATTGTGAGTGCACTCCCTTGGATGTGAAGCCGCCCCACACATGGATGGTCTCTGGAGGCTTTATTGTTGGCATGACAAGACTGATGGTAGCATTCACCTTTTCTTCTGCAACCATTTGTCCGGATGTTGTTGTCAGAAAGGGGCTGAAAATGACTTTAACCCAGTGCTCAGCAGTCCAGCCGCTGTAGTTTCTGCAGAATCTCCGTCTGTCCTTGATGTTTTTCCTGGGGAGAAGCGGCTTCTTTGTTGCCCTTCCTGACACCAGGCCATCCTCCAAAGGTCTTCGCCTCACTACGCGTACAGGTGCATTCACACCTGCCTGCTGCTCTTAAGATTGTGAGACAATATTGTGAGCACGCTCTGAACTGGTGGTCTCCCAGTCCCGCAGCTGAATCACCTTTAAGAGATGGTACTGTGCTGGAATTTCTTAAGCACCCCAAATCCTTCTTCACAACAATCAAACCTTTCTCCTTGAAGTTCTCAGTGATCTGATGTATGGTTGATTTAGGCGTAATCTTACTAGCAGCAGTACCCGTGCCTGTGAAGCTCTTTTTATGACTGCATGGGTTTCTTGTAGGTAACCAAGATAAAAAGAGAGAGAACAATAATTTCAACCACCCTCCTTTTAAAGCATCCAATCTGCTATCTGAACTCAATCAGCATGACAGAGTGACCTCTAACCTTGTCCCTGTAACACTCTCACCTGTGTTAACAAGAATATCACTGAAATTATGTCAGCAGGTACTTCTGTGGCAGAGTGGAAATAAAGTGGAATTTTCACAGCAAAGAGGGTCTTATTTCTAAGTCATCTGCTCACTCTTTAATTCAATTCAGTCTTATTTATATATCATCAACTCACAACAGACAGTCGCCTCAAGGTGCTTTGTATTGTGGGTAAAGACCCTACATTAATTACAGAGAAAACCCAACAGTCAAAATGACCCCCTTATGAGCAAGCACTTGGCGACGGTGGGAAAGAAAAACTCCCTTTTAACAGGAAGAAACCTCCAGCAGAACCAGGCTCAGGGAGGGGCAGTCATTGCTGTGAGGGGAGAGAGACAGGACCAAAGCATGCTGTGGAAGAGAGCCAGAGATTAATAATAATTAATTATTAAATACAGAGTGGGGTATAAACAGAGTGAATGAAAAGAAACACTCAGTGCATTTTGGGAAACAGAGAGGGTGTCTGTCTCCTGAATCCAAGCTGGGAGCTGGTTCCACAGAAGAGGAGCCTGAAAGCTGAAGGCTCTGCCTCCCATTCTACTCTGAAGTATCCTAGGAACCACAAGTAAGCCAGCAGTCTGAGAGTGAAGGGCTGTGTCTTCCTAATATTGTGGCGTATATTCAGATTGCCATCATAAAAACTGAAGCAGCGAACTTTATAAATGCCTTTCTTTTTCTCTTAAGCATTGCTGCAAAAGTTTTTAGAATATTTTTATACTAAAAGTTGGTAGATGGGCCAAGACATATAAAATGAAGTAATTAAAGTTTGTAAAGGCATTTTTTGCCCCTCCAGCAGCAGCTGTCAGTACGACGATCTCTTATTTCAGACCTGTGAGCAAAATGGAAGCAACATCACTGCAACAGTGTTGTGGTCCTTTTTTTCTGGTGCAAGAAAAAGCTGGCTTTAAAGGCCAAGACCTTGCTGTCACTCTGCAACTGAACTTCTCCTGCTTCCTGGGAAGCTTCCAAAAATCCCTTCACACTGACGCATGCCTGCATGTCTCTGTAGGACCGCAGTGAGGGCCTGCACATCAGCCAGCGGCTGGCTGCCGGCCTCAGATCTCTGGCTAATGAGATGGAAACTGGGATGCAGGAAATGCGCATCACTCACATGAAGAGAGACTTCATCATGAACAGACTACCACCTTACTGCCAGCAGGAGCTGTGTTCACCACGTGAGTTCATTTCTACAGTACCAGTCAAAAGTTTGGAGACTTGGTCTCACATGTATTCAGAGCAGTTCTGCAATGATGTGCGTTTGTACATGTAATGATGTGGTATCTGTCACAGCCGGAAAGATTCCTGCCCTGGAGGATAAAGTGAGTCTGAGGTTTAAAGACCACGTGGTAATAACAGTGGAGCCCAGCCAAGAGAGGAGAGTGAGTTTGCCTTAGTCCATACAGCTCTGCTGAGGTTCTGTCTGATTGGACATTGTGACTAGCTAAAGGCTAAGGACTGTGTGTGTGTGTTTGTTTCAGGATGATGCTACAGAGCTGGTTGTTTTTGTCTTGCATTCTTTGAAGAACCAGAGGGAGAGCCACATGATGGGAGAGAGCTGCGATGAACAGGAGAACACCTCCAGGGTAAACTGCTGCCTCAGTGAACATCTGCTCCTATGTTCCTGAGCACCGTGCCTAGCACATACACAGAGGAGCATTAACTAACCGCTGAAAGTATTCATCTTTTTTACTCCTGTCTGAGCATTTGATAAACCTTCAGTGGTTTGATACTTCATCCCCTTCGTTCCTGATGCAGGAATTTTGGTGGAAAAGTCAGTGTGATATATAAAGTGATGCACACAGTTGTGTACGCAGTGACCAAAGCGGTTAAGAAAATGAGTGTGTCTCTCTAAAATTGCATGTTTGTGAGCTCTTTTAAAAGATACAAATATGCAATTCAGCTTTATTTAAATGGTGCCAACTCACCACAGCAGTCAAGCTGCTGCCCGAGACTATCACATCAGCACGGGCCATGGGTCTGAGTGCCGCACGTGGTAAAAATATTTAAGTATCAGCACTGGTGAGAGCAGTGCAGTCACATCAGTGGGTGTGAGAGGTTGGATGGTCAGAAAGCCCCTGTTGGTCACAGCTGCTGATTCACCTCCTGATTGCACTTGACATCCAAAGACCTTCATCCCGCATCAGTGTGACAATGAACAGTACGAGACAGATATGTGTTTAAATATGTCTGTTAAAAAATGTCTCCACTTCCAACCCAGCGCCATGTGTCTGTGTCTGCAGGGCTTGCAGTTCCCTCTGTCCTACCTCCAGGCCCTGCGGCAGCTGCAGCTAGCAGAGCAGCTGGTTGTTGCCCAGCTTCAACTGCCCACACAGGAGGCCAAACTCAACCTGGCCCTGGCTCTGTGGAGTGAGAACCTGCTGCACGTGTTGTAGTTCACCACAATATTTCTCTTTGACTTATTAAAAATCCCTGAATAAAGCTGGTATTTAAACACATAACTGAGGACAGCATCTCTCTCTCTCTCTCTCAGCTATCTCGATGTATCTCGATGTATCTCGTCGTTTGCCCGTGGACTGTTTATTGTTGTTGACGGGGCTAACAGCAGTCTCACTGGAAGAACCCGTGATGTGCACAGCTCTGTGTACAAATACAAAGATATTTAGTTTGTAATAGTTACTCTTTGTTCAGGATGACGGTCACTGAGGAGATGTGCAGTGTAATGGCCATTGCTCTGACCCTAAGCCTATCACTGCTGTAACCATGTCATACATTTGTTTTACATTTGTCAGCTGTGACTTAGCACGTAGGTCAGAGGTCATCCGCTACATCTGTCCAAGGGCTGGAGTTTTTCTCTGCAGACAGTGTGAGGGACAGATAGTTCTCGTAAAGTAAAATAAAATTAATATTATATCCTAAGTTTTATATTATCATTTGATATATCAACTGATAATATAAAACTTTACACTATTTTCAAATTTAATGATCTTACACTCACATGTTCTTCTCTGTTATGTTGACGGTTGTTATGGAGACACAGCAGTTGTTCTCACAGATATGATGAGCAGGGAAACACAAAAATGTTACATGAGAGCAGCGAGTTTATCTACTGCACGGTCTGCTTTTCAGAAGCGTTTTTGTTCTTTTATAAATGAATGTAGAAACATGAGATCCTTCTAAATCCACCTGGACACTTTTCTTTACAAGAGCAGCCAAGTTCAAACATGTAAATGTAGTAAGTTACCTACTTTTTTTAATAAATAATATTTTGTTTTAAGGCAAAACCAGCAAATCTTCAGTCCATCCTCTGCCCAGTGTGAATGAAGGCAAAAGGCCCAAATATCAGACATGATGAAAAAGATTTCGACCCACAAAACCTTTGAACTTAAGGCTCTGCGATAATCCTGATACGTTATAGAGGCCTTCAGCACGTTGAAAGGATGGGAAAGAGTTTGCCAGCAAAGGTCGTCTTTAATTCATAACTCACTGGTTACTGTTGGCTGTAACTACACTAAAACTGTACAGACACACACACACACACAGCTGTACAGTCGCCCTCCTCCTAACATCACGACCACAGTGATGGAGGACAGTCACCCATGGGAGAGATTCATAGATTTTTATTTTGACTTTGGTCTAAACCATAAACTCAAAATAAAGGGTCAAGCTGTGTGTGTGTGTGTGTGTGAGAGATTGAGTAAAAGTAAGAGACAGCCATGCTTGTGTAATTTGTTGTGGTTATGGCCAACAGTAACCGCTGAGCTGTGAATTAAAGACAACCTTTGCTGCCAATCTCAGCGGCTGTCTGGCTGCTTTCACATCCACGTGATGTGACCAGCTCAGATCCTCACTGATGTTGATCCCCAGGAACCTGAAGCAGCTGAATCCCTCCACCCTGCAGTCTGCGGTAGTCCCAGAGGAGCTCCTTGGTCTTGCTGATGTTGAGCAGCAGGTTGTTGTCCCGACACCACGATGTCAGGCCCCTCACCTCTGCTCTGTAAGCAGACTCGTCTCCCTCTGAAGTGCAGCCGATGATGGTGGTGTCGTCTGCAAACTCAATGATGGTGTTAGAGCTATGTGTGGCCGTACAGTCATGGGTGAACAGGGTGTACAGCAGGGGGCTGAACACACAACCCTGGGGGGCACCGGTGCTGAGCGTCAGTGTAGATGATGTGACACTGCCGGTCCGCATCACCTGTGGTCTGCCTGTCAGGAAGTCCAGGATCCAGTTACATAAAGAATTCAATTCATTTCAGTTTTATTTGTATAGCGCCAAACCACAACAAACAGTCGCCTTAAGGTGCTTTGTATTGTGGGTAAAGACCCAACAGTCAAAACGACCCCCTATGAGCACGCACTTGGCGACAGTGGGAAAGAAAAACTCCCTTTTAACAGGAAGAAACCTCCAGCAGAACCAGGCTCAGGGAGGGGCAGTCATCTGCTGTGAGTGGAGAGAGACAGGACAAAAGACATGCTGTGGAAGAGAGACAGAGATTAATAATAATAATGATTAAATGCAGAGTGAAGTATAAACAGAGTAAATAAGGTGAATGAAAAGAAACAGTGCATTATGGGAACCTCACAGCAGCCTAGGCCTATAGCAGCACGTTTAACCCTAAGCTTCTCAGTACAGGGTTAATGTGCCCATAGCTTTGCACTGCTGCCCTGGAGGAGAGTAGGATGAGATTGTTAACCATACATCCCAGAGGGCAGGGTTGGGAGCCCCCCGGGTCCAGCTGACAGCGCATGTCCTCAAAAATGTGATATGCCCAGAGATATGGAGGGCTGCTCGTGACCATGGTAACGCTGATAGTTTCTGGGCAGAGATATCAATGGGACTGGTTTTTCTACTCAGAGTACTCAAAGGACTTTTTACTAGAAGCCATTTTCACTTATTTACACACCTTCATTCTACATTTCAAGGGCTTTCTAACGATCACACCTGCACTTACATTCTGATGGATGCACTGAGGATGGTTTGGGGTTTGACATGAACTGGAGGAGCTGGAGGACCCTCAACCTCCAGATGACCCAATCTACCTCCTGAACCACAACTGTCCCAGATATGTTTAAGAAAGCTGAAACTGGTCTGTGGTTAGGGTGAAGGTGATAAGCCATTAAAGGTTCCACTCCTGGTTGTTCAAAAATCTGTTGGATCTCACACTTAGAGAAGCCTTTGGTTCTAAGTTTGCTTTTAAGCAGTATGACCAGTAACAACTAATTTCTTTTATGCAAGCAGCAACTGCTGACAAAAGTTCCTTTGTCAGTGGAAGCCTCTGCATCATACAGGTCATTTTCTGCCAATCTTGGGCATCGTGGGGTACTCACCAATGGATGTCCAGTGAAGAGATATAGTCATGCTATATGTGTACATCATGTTCCCTGAGACAATATGTGTTAGAATATAACATAAACATAATTGATTAACTCACATGAGGAGAACAAAATGTTCTCTTTTGGGTCATTTCTATCCCTAACAGATTCCACCAGATGACACAAGGATAAAATGGAGACTTCGAAGTCATTCACAACATTCAGCTGTTGTTTTGCATGATTATTGTTTTGTATATGATGTAACCAACACTGATAAGCTGTGACTATGAAAACTATAACTGAGAGAAATTAAGTGTGAGCTCTGTGCTGAATGATGCATGCGGTATTTCGCCAAGATTAATCTGAAAGAAAAACTGTTTGAAAATGGCTTAATTAAATGTAATAATTGGACTCCTTATTCCCTTGTTTTTGTCTCATTCCTGTTCGATGAACGAACACGCACAAACATAAGCTTTAACAGCAAACTCTCACACACAGCAGTAACTAAGATAAAGATATTTTTTCAAAATTTTCTTCACCGGGTTAGCCAAGGCCCATTTGTAAACCTCATGGAGGTTACTGTCCATGTGGGGTGTAATGTTGGCCCACTGGGGGGCCTACACTCATTGTCTAGAAAAAAGTTGCCAAGCTATGTACAAATAGGAGGGGGGACCGCTGTTATATATAAAAACATTTTTAACTTTATCATTTGACAAAGCTCTGAGTTTTAAATATGAATAAGTTTAGTAATTACTTTGAAATCTCCTGCTGTATTACTCCTCACTGTATCATCCTCCTAGACTGAGACATGGCTTCCTGGAGGAAACTGGTGAACCTTCTTTCAAAATTATAACAAAATTTGATCCAATTATTATTTTTATTGTTATTCGAGGTGATTTCAGTATTCATACTGACAACAGCACAATCTTCATGAAAGATGCATGAAACTCACATTTTTCAGCTTTGACATGCAGTCGGTTCTCAAACAGGTACTGCATCATGGCCGGAACACAGCCGAACCAAAATGCATCACCAGATACTTAAAATGGCCCAGAGGTGTGTTGAATGTTGATGCCACTCATCTCCCGCCCTCATGAAGTGGTAGGTGTTTGAAAAGCCCAGTTTTGTAAAGACGGTTGCTCCTTGGAGAAAAGGCAGAATTTATTAGCGGCAAAGGATGCTTATACTTGACAGTTAATTGATTTAGGCTCCGGTAATCCCACCAATCTATAGAGGGTCAGAGAGACTTGTCCTTCTTGGCTTGGTGGAGGACAATCCAACCCAGAGCCTGAGCTCGGGCACCCTAGCGATGGTAATGGGTGCTGAGCCACAGCCGGGAGAAATTATTTTCTCGTTTTTTTATGATTTGCTTTCAGCTGTTCATTAAGTCCCCTTTGGCTCAAGCAGCAATGTGTCAGGTGTCTGACACTGATGTACAGTGGTGTGAAAAAGTGATTGCCCCCCTTGTTAGAACATACTATAACTGTGGTTTTTCACACCTGAGTTCAATTTCTCTAGCCACACCCAGGCCTGATTATTGCCACACCTGTTCTCAATCAAGACATCACTTAAATAGGAGCTGCCTGACACAGTAAGGTCCACCAGAAGATCCTTAAAAGCTACACATCATGCCGAGATCCAAAGAAATTCAGGAACAATTGAGAAAGAAAGTAATTGAGATATATCAGTCTGGAAAGGGTTATAAAGCCATTTCCAAAGCTTTGGGAATCCAGCGAACCACAGTGAGAGCCATTATCCACAAATGGCGAAGACATGGAACAGTGGTGAACCTTCCCAGGAGTGGCCGGCCGCCCAAAATTACCCCAAGAGCGCAGCGACGACTCATCCAAGAGGTCACAAAAGACCCCACAACAACGTCCAAAGAACTGCAGGCCTCACTTGCCTCAGTTAAGGTCAGCGTTCATGCCTCCACCATCAGAAAAAGACTGGGCAAAAATGGCCTGCATGGCAGAGTTCCAAGGAGAAAACCACTGCTGAGCAAAAAGAACATTAAAGCTCGTCTCAATTTTTCCAAAACACATCTTGATGATCCCCAAGACTTTTGGGAAAACATTCTGTGGACCGATGAGACAAAAGTGGAACTCTTTGGAAGGTGTGTGTCCCATTACATCTGGCGTAAAAGGAACACTGCATTTCAGAAAAAGAACATTATACCAACAGTAAAATATGGTGGTGGTAGTGTGATGGTCTGGGGCTGTTTTGCTGCGTCAGGACCTGGAAGACTTGCTGTGATAAATGGAACTATGAATTCTGCTGTCTACCAAGAGATCCTGAAGGAGAATGTCCGACCATCTGTTCGTGTACTCGAGCTGAAACGAACTTGGGTTCTGCAGCAGGACAATGATCCTAAACACACCAGCAAGTCCACCACTGAATGGCTGAAGAAAAACAAAATGAAGACTTTGGAGTGGCCTAGCCAAAGTCCTGACCTGAATCCTATTGAGATGTTGTGGTATGACCTTAAAAAGGCCGTTCATGCTCGAAAACCCTCTAATGTAACTGAATTAGGACAATTCTGCAAAGATGAGTGGGCCAAAATTCCTCCAGAACTCTGTAAAAGCCTCATTGCAAGTTATCGCAAACGCTTGGTTGCAGTTGTTGCTGCTAAGGGTGGCCCAACCAGTTATTAGGTTTAGGGGGCAATCACTTTTTCACACAGGGCCATGATGGTTTGGATTTTTTTTCACCTTTAATAATAAACACCTTCATTTACAAATTGCATTTTGTGTTTACTTGTGTTGTCCTTGACTATTGTTTAAATTGGTTTGATGTTCTGAAACACTTAAGTGTGACAAACATGCAAAAAAACAGGAAATGAGGAAGGGGGCAAACACTTTTTCACACCACTGTACCTTGACCTTGGAGTTCACCTCTAATCTCTTTGAAAGTTGTTCTGGGTTCTTATGTTACCGTTCGCATTATCCGTCTCTTCAATTTGTCATCAGTTTTCCTCTTGTGGCCATGTCCCGGGAGGTTGGCTGCAGTCCCGTGGACCTTAACCTTCTGAATAATATGTGCAGCTGAAGTCACAGGAACATCAATATTATTATTTTTGTTAGTTTCAGGTTATTTCAATGGTCTTTGTGGGTTTTTCTTTCTTTAACAGAAGCATACCAGCAAATTTGTCCATATCTGCATATGTATATTTCATCTCTAACTGTTTAGTATTTTTTGTCAATCATCCATCCATCAATCCATCCATTCTCTTCTGCTCATCTGGGGCTGGGTCGCAGGGGCAGGAGCCTAAGCAGGGAAGCCCAGGCTTCCCTCTCCCCAGCCACCTCCTCCAGCTCATCCGGAGGGACCCCAAGGTGTTCCCAGGCCAGCCGAGAGATGTAATCTCCCCAGTGTGCCTCCTCCCGGTGGGACATGCCCAGAACACCTCACCCAAGAGGCGGCCAGGAGGCATCCTAATCAGATGCCCGAGCCACCTTAACTGGCTCTTTTCAATGTGGAGGAGCAGTGACTCTACTCTGAGCCCCTCCCAGATGGCCGCACTCCTCACTTTATCTCTAAGGGAGAGGCCAACCACCCTTCGAAGGAAACTCATTTCCGACGCTTGTATTCGCGATCTTATTCTTTCGGTCACAACCCAAAGCTCGTGACCATAGGTGAGGGTAGGATCGTAGATCGACTGGTAAATCGACAGCTTCGCTTTTACACTCAGCTCCCTCTTCACCATGACAGACCGGTGCAGTGGTCGCATCACTGCAGAAGCAGCCCCGATCCCTCTGTCGATCTCCCGCTCCCTTCTCCCGTCACTCGTGAACAAGACCCCGAGATACTTGAACTCCTCCACTTGGGGCAAGAACTCGTCCCTGAGCTGGAGGGGGCACTCCACCCTTTTCCATCTAAGGACCATGGCCTCGGACTTAGAGGTGCTGATTCTCACACCAGCCGCTTCACACTCATCACACCGCATCATCTGCAAAGAGCAGATATGAGACTCTGAGGCCACCAAGGCAGAAGCCTTCCACCACCTGGCTACGCCTAGAAATTCTGTCCATAAAAATTATGAACAGAATTGGTGACAAAGGGCAGCCCTGACACAGTCCAACACCCACAGGAAATAAATCCGACTTATTACCTATACCAACAGAGCTCTCACTGCGGTTGTACAGAGACTGAATGGCCCACAACAATGGGCCAGACACCCCATACTCCTGCAGGACCTCCCACAGGATACCCCAAGGGACACGGTCGAATGCCTTCTCCAAGTCCGCAAAGCACATGTAGACTGGTTGGGCAAACTCCCACGCACACTCAAATATCCTTGAGAGGATAAAGAGCTGATCCAGCGTTCTGCGACCAGGACGAAAACCGCATTGTTTCTCCTGGATCCGAGGTTCGACTAACGGATGTACCCTCCTTTCCAACACCCTGGCATAGACCTTACTGGGGAGGCTGAGGACTGTGATCCCCTGAAGTTGGAGCACACCCTCTGGTCTCCCTTCTTAAAGATGGGGACCACCACCCTGGTCTGCCAATCCAATGGCACTGCCCCAGAGCTCCACGCGATGTTGCAGAGGCGTGTCACCCAAGACAGCGTTACAACATCCAGAGCCTTCAGGAACTCAGGCCGAATCTCACCCAGGGGCCCTGCCACCAAGGAGTTGTTTAACCACCTCAGTGACCTCACCCCCAGTGATGGGCAAGTCATCTCCCTCATCCCCTGACTCTGCTTCCACTACAGAAGGAGTGTCAGTGGGATTCAGGAGGTCCTTGAAGTATTCCTTCCACCATCTGACTATAGCCTTAGTTGAAGTCAGCAACACCCTGCCTGCACTATAAACCGTGTGAGTGGAGCAGTGCTTTCCCCTACCGAGTCGCCTGACAGTTTGCCAGAATCGTTTTGATGCCGTCCGAAAGTCTTTTTCCATGGCCTCACCGAACTCCTCCCACACCCGAGTTTTTGCTTCGGCCACTGCTTGAGCTGCATCCCGCTTGGCCTGCCGATACCTGTCAGCTGCCTCCGGAGTCCCACAAGCTAACCAAGCCCGATAGGACTCCTTCAGCTTGACTGCTTCCTTCACCTCCGGTGACCACCATCTGGTTCTGGGGGTTACCACCACGACAGGCACCAATCACCTTGCAGCCACAGCTCTGAGCAGCAGCCTCAACAATGGAGGTGCAGAACATGGTCCATTCAGACTGAATGTCCTCAGCCTCCCTCGGAATGCTGTCAAAGTTCTGCCGGAGGTGGGAGTTGAAAATCTCACGGATCATCATCAGTAGGAGTAAATTTATTCATATTTATTCATAAGTTTCTTCAAGATCTTTTAAAATATTCTTAAGGGATGAAGTACTGAATTGTCTCCCACTTCTTGGCTGGTGTTGTTAGTTCTTCAGAGTTAATGACTTCTTTGATCAATTCAATTCAATTCAATTCAATTTTATTTATATAGCGCCAAATCACAACAAACAGTCACCTCAAGGCGCTTTGTATTGTGGGTAAAGACCCTACAATAACACAGAGTTAACCCAACAGTCAAAACGACCCCCTATGAGCAAGCACTTGGCAACGGTAGGAAGGAAAAACTCCCTTTTAACAGGAAGAAACCTCCAGCAGAACCAGGCTCAGGGAGGGGCAGTCATCTGCTGCGACCGGTTGGGGCTGAGTGGAGAGAGACAGGACAAAAGACATGCTGTGGAAGAGAGACAGAGATTAATAATAATGATTAAATACAGAGTGAAGTATAAACAAGTAAATAAAGGTGAATGAGAAGAAACAGTGCATTATGGGACCCCCTTCAAGCAGCCTAGGCCTATAGCAGCATGACTAAGGGGTGGTTCAGGGTCACCTGATCCAGCCCTAACTATAAGCTTGATCAAAAAGGAAAGTTTTAAGCCTAATCTTGAAAATAGAGAGGGTGTCTGTCTCCCGAATCCAAGCTGGGAGCTGTTTCCACAGATGAGGGGCCTGAAAGCTGAAGGCTCTGCCTCCCATTCTACTCTGAAGTATCCTAGGAACCACAAGGGTGACTGTGAGGAGGAAGCGTAGTCCAAAACAGAAGCCCCGGGTACACCACCAACCTGTTCACGTCTCTAACCGTTTTTCTCCACTCGGCAACACACCCGCCGAGGAACAAACTCTGGTTATTGGCGACTCTGTTTTGAGAAACGTGAAGCTAGCGACACCAGCGACCATAGTTAAATGTCTTCCTGGGGCCAGAGCAGGCGACATTCACGGAAATTTGAAACTGTTGGCTAAGGCTAATCGTAGATTTGGTAAGATCGTTATTCACGTTGGCAGTAATGACACCCGGTTACGCCAATCGGAGGTCACTAAAATTAATATTGAATCGGTGTGTGACTTTGCAAAAACAATGTCGGACTCTGTAGTTTTCTCTGGGCCCCTCCCCAATCAGACCCGGAGCGACATGTTTAGCCGCATGTTCTCCTTGAATCGCTGGCTGTCTGAGTGGTGTCCAAAAAACAACGTGGCCTTCATTGATAATTGGGAAAGTTTCTGGGGAAAACCTGGTCTTGTTAGGAGAGACGGCATCCATCCCACTTTGGATGGAGCAGCTCTCATTTCTAGGAATCTGGCCAAATTTATCAACCCTCCTAAAACCTGACTGCCCAGGGTTGAGACCAGGAAGCAGAGTTGCAGTCTTACACGCCTCTCTGCAGCTTCTCTCCTCCTGCCATCCCCCCAAAACCCCATCCCCATAGAGACGGTGCCTGCTCCCAGACCACCAAAAAACAAACTTAAAATCAGCAGAAAACTGTTTAAGCATAAAAATTCAAAAACAATAAATAATATAGTTTCATCAACTGCACAAAAGAATAAAACAATTAAATGTGGATTATTAAACATTAGGTCTCTTCTCTCTAATTCCTTCATTATTATGCTCTTCAGTGCCATGTGCCAACACAGTGCAGAGCAGCTACCTAAACTCTGCTCCCAGTGAGGTAGATTATCTCATCAATAGTTTTGTATCCTCACTGCGTACGACTTTGGATACTGTGGCTCCTCTGAAAAGGAAAGCCTCAAATCAGAAGTGCCTGACTCCGTGGTATAATTCACAAACGCGCAGCTTATAGCAGATAACCCGTAAGCTGGAGAGGGAATGGCGAATGAAGAGAAGCCAACATGGGAGAAATCTGCTCTCTCTTTCTAGTCCCTGTCAGTACTCTAGCTGCAGCATTTTGGATCAGCTGAAGGCTTTTCAGGGAGCTTTTAGGACAGCCTGATAATAATGAATTACAGTAGTCCAGCCTAGAAGTAATAAATGCATGAATTAACTTTTCAGCATCAGTCTGAGAAAGGATGTTTCTAATTTTATAATGATGATCAATGATCGAATTTTTTTACTGTAATTTTCATTTTTAAACAAACTGGAGTAAATGTTTTTGGGATATTTGTTGACTACGGGTTTTTTTTGGCTTAGTATTCAGACTGACACAGCAGAAGAGTCAGCGCTCATTTCATAACTTATATGGTTTACATCAATTCAGTGGTCAATTCTCGATTCTAGTTTTTGATTTCTGCTAAACCATGAATATTTCATTATTCTGGTTTGTGTGTGAGTTGGGGGGGGGTTCTAGTGCTGTTCTAAATCACATCTCACAAACTGAAGTACAGGACCCTCTCAACAGAGGCTGACTTGTGCAGACTCTTCCACTCCAGTAGATGGCGCCCTGACATCAGCCAGTGAGACTTCAGGTCTGCTTCATTTGATGTTTTGATCAGAAACATGGCCAAAGAAGGGAACAGGCCAATGATGCTGTGTCGGTTTGCTTAAGCTCTGTTAATGAGAACACAGGAGAACATTTTTGATTATTTTTTTGTTCTACCACCAGGATCCCTCTTTATTTTTTTTTTAGCCCCCTTTGAAATTAAAGTTGCTGTCAAAATTTAGACCTAACAGTATTCCCTGAAAGCCCCCTCCGGTCTGATCATTTCTTAGTAACATTTGCATTTAGTTTAATGGATTACACAGCAGTGGGGAATACTACAGTATTACAGTAGAAGCCTTTCTGAAAGTGCTGTAACTAAGTTTAATATAATTCCTTCATTGTTATGCTCTTCAGTGCTTAAATCTCTCTGATTGATCGTTGAGCATTAACTTCAATAGTTACTTCCTTCAAACCATCATCATGTCTATTAAACCCCATTTCTACTAGACTGCTCAAAGATGTCCTAACACTTCTATCCTAAGTATGATCAATCTGTCTTTATTAGTTGTACCACAGGCTTTTAAGGTGGTAGTAATAAAACCATTACTTAAAAAGCCACTCACTTGTCTTAGCTAATTATAGGCCAATCTCCAACCTTCCTTTGTTCTCCAAAATCCTTGAAAGAGTAGTTGTAAAACAGCTAACTGATCATCTGCAGAGGAACGGTTTATTTGAATTTGATTTTTCTGTTTATTTGAATTTTATTTGGAGGGGAAGGCTTAATCTGTGAAATGTGAAAGGTTGGCTGAATCTTGAAGGAAGCAGGCCATTTAAGGTAGACGGCCGAGGGACTGATCACAGTGTCAGTTTCATATGGGCCAATGTAAGGTGGATAGAGCTTCTTAAATAGAGACTTGAGAGTCTTTGGAGGAGAGCCAAGACTTCTTACATTGAGAGTAGCAAGGGGCAGGTGCCCTTCGACTGTCCACCGAGCAACGATTCTGCTTGACTGTTCTTGAGAGGGCAGCCCTCATCTGTTCCCAAGCTTGCTTTCATTACTGCAGATGGTGGTGCACCAAAGGAATGGCCAGGCCTGTCTCCAGCTCAGGAAGCAAAGGGGCTGATAACCGAGGGCCACTTTGAAGGGTGAGTGGCCTGTCGCTGAGAAGCTTTCAGAATTATACTGCCTTGCGAAAGTATTCGGCCCCCTTGAACTTTTCAACCTTTTGCCACATTTCAGGCTTCAAACATAAAGATATTTCAGTTTTTTATTTGTTAAAAAAGTTTGACACATCCAATAAATTTCATTCCACTTCACGATTGTGTCCCACTTGTTGTTGATTCTTCACAAAAAATTTAAATTTTATATCTTTATGTTTGAAGCCTGAAATGTGGCAAAAGGTTGAAAAGTTCAAGGGGGCCGAATACTTTCGCAAGGCACTGTATGTATATATTCAGCCCATGACTGATATTGAGACCGGAACGAGTTATAATCTGAGGCCACACAGTGAAGAGCTGTGTCCAGTCCTTGTTTCAACCTTTAAGTCTGACCATTTTGATGATGGAAACCTGAACTTAACTACACTTCGGCACCCAGAGCCATTCAGGTTTTCCCTATTTCTAGGGGGAGTCTTAAAACCTAGATGGACAGTTTCCATAGCAGAGGGTAGTTTAGGGCTGGCAATAAATTGTCAGCTCTAGAGAAATGGTCTACTAGGGTTAAAATTAATGTGCTATCTCAGGAAGGTGGCAGGCTTGTGACAAAGCTGAGGGCTGTGACCAGGGCAAGGGCTGGAGCAAGCTGGAGGGCGGTTGGGAAGTACTTTAATGCCTTGCACAGATGGAACATGCTGCGATGTAGGCGTGGGCGTCTCTGTCTAGGGTGAGCCACCTGAAATATCATCTAAGAAAACATGTTTTGCTTACACCTGGATGGCAGGTGAACTTAAAAGCACAGGCCCACTGGAGGCCTAGCTAGTGTGGAGGATGAGGGCACATACCACAGGTTGCGGGGACCATTCATTGGCTGGCAGATTGCAAACAATCCAGTTAAATTGGCTAAAGAACAGAGACCAGCGAGCCTGGTGGGAGTTAAACTGCTTAGCATTCTGCAAGTAGGTGAGATTATTATGATCAGTCCATATAACGAAAGGCAATGCAGCCCACTCCAGGGAGTTTAATTTTTTCAATTCAATCTTATTTATATAGCACAAACTCACAACAGTCACCTCAAAGTGACCCTACAATAATACAGAGAAAACCCAACAGTTAAAATGACCCCCTATGAGCAAGCATTTGGCAACAGTGGTAAGGAAAAACTCCCTTTTAACAGGAAGAAACCTCCAACAGAACCAGGTTCAGGGAGGGGCAGTCATCTGCTGTGACCTGGTTCTCTTAAGTATCCTAGGAACCACAAGTAAGCCAGCAGTCTGAAAGCGAAGTGTTCTATTGGGGTGATATGGGACTATGAGGTCTTTGAGATAAGATGGGGCCTGATTATTCAAGACCTTGTATGTTAGGAGAAGGATTTTAAATTTTATTCTAGACCTAACAGGGAGCCAATGAAGAGAAGCCAATATGGGAGAAATATTCTCTCCGTCATGGTCCAGGGTCCTGTTGACCCCGAGTGTTTTGTTTTTGTTTTATTTTGTCTGTTTTGAGTTTCTTTTGGTTGTGGAGTTTGGTTAGGTTTTGTTTTCTAGTTCCTCGTGTTTCCCTGTGTCAGATCTGCTTTTTTGTTCCCCCTTCTGACTTCCTGTTTTATTCTGATAGTTGTCTGGTCCCTGTCTGTTATTTCTTTGCTTCCTCTGGTCTTGTCTAGGTAATTAACATCACCTGTGTTCCCAGCTGTTTCCACTCCCCTAATTATCCTCTTGTGTATTTAAGTCCTGTATTTTCTATGCCTGTTGTCACATCCTCATTGTCATTGTCCTCCTGCAACCACTTTCAACGTGGAGGAAAGCATCATTATAAATTCACAATGCTGCCATCGCTATCGCATCCCTTGTGTTCAGTTTCACCCCAGTGCTGTCCTTTGTTGCTCCCCGTGTGTCAAGCCCCTTAGAGGTACAGATTCTCCTGCCAACTGCTTCACACTTGGCTGCAAACCATTTCACTGCAAGCTGGAGGCCCCCACCTGATGAAGCCAACAGGACTGCATCATCCGCAAAGAGCAGACATGAGATTTTGAGGCCACCAAGGCAGAAGCCTTCCGCCACCTGGCTAAGCCTAGAAATTCGGTCCATAAAAATTATGAACAGAATCGTGACAAAGGGCAGCTCTGGCGGAGTCCAACACCCACAGGAAACGAGTCCGACTTATTGCCGGCTATACAGACAAAGCTCTCGCTGCGGTTGTACAGGGACTGAATGGCCCGGCACAATAGGCCAGACACCCCTTACTCCCACAGGAACTCCCACAGGATACCCCAAGGGACATGGTCGAATACCTTCTCCAAGTCCACAAAACACTCGTAGACTGGATGGGCAAACTCCCATGCACGCTTGAATATCCTTGAGAGGATAAAGAGCATTCCACAAAAACTGCATTGTTCCTCTTGAATCCGAGGTTTCACTAAAGGATGGACCCTCCTTTCCAGCACCCTGGCATAGACTTTACCGGGAAGGCTGAGGACTGTGATCCCCTGAAAGTTGGAGCACGCCCTCTGGTCTCTCTTCTTAAAGATGGGGACCACCAACCCCAGTCTGCCAATCCTTTGGCACTGCCCCAGATCTCCACATGATGTTGCACGCGTGTCACCCAAGACAGCCCTACAACATCCAGAGCCTTTAGGAACGCAGGGAAAATCTTGTCCACCCCAGGGGCCCTGCCACCAAGGAGTTGTTTAACCACCTCAGTGACCTCACCCACAGTGATGGGCAAGTCATCTCCCTCATCCCCAGACTATGCAGAAGGCATGTCAATGGGATTAAAGGAGGTTCTCAAAGTATTCCTTCCACCTCCTGACTATAGCCTCAGTTGAAGTCAGCAGCATTCCACCCACACTATAGACTGAGTCACCTGACAGTTTGCCAGAATCGCTTCAAGGCCATCCGAAAGTCTTTTTCCATGGCCTCACTGAACTCCTCCCACACCCGAGTTTTTGCTTCGGCCACTGCCCGAGCTGTGTTCCGTTTGGCCTGCTGGTACCTTCAGAGTCCTGCAGGCTAACCAAGCCCAATAGGACTCCTTCTTCAGCTTGATGGCTCCCTTCACCTCCGGTGACCACCATCTCGTTTGGGGATTGCCACCACAACAGGCAACAACCACCTTGCAGCCACAAGCTCTGAGCACAGCCTCAACAACGGAGGTGGGGAACATGGTCCATTTGGACTCAATGTCCTCAGCCTCCCTCAGAATGCTGCCGAAGTTCTGCCGGAGGTGGGAGTTGAAGATCTTGCCAAGTGGTCTTCTGCCAGGCATTCCCAGCGCACCCTCATGATACATTTAGGGGCGCCTGGTCTGTCCAGCATCCTCCCCACCACCTGCTCTAACTCACCACCAGGTGGTGATCAGTTGACAGCTCAGCTTCTCTCTTCCTCTGAGTGCCCAGAATCTTGGGCTGTGGACAATGTGAAACATGTATTGTTCTCTGATGAGTCCACCTTTACTGTTTTCCCCACATCTGGGAGAGTTACGGTGTGGAGAAGCCCCAAAGAAGCGTACCACCCAGACTGTTGCATGCCCAGAGTGAAGCATGGGGGTGGATCAGTGATGGTTTGGGCTGCCATATCATGGCATTCCCTTGGCCCAATACTTGTGCTAGATGGGCGCGTCACTGCCAAGGACTACCGAACCATTCTGGAGGACCATGTGCATCCAATGGTTCAAACATTGTATCCTGAAGGCGGTGCCGTGTATCAGGATGACAATGTACCAATACACACAGCAAGACTGGTGAAAGATTGGTTTGATGAACATGAAGGTGAAGTTCAACATCTCCCATGGCCTGCACAGTCACCAGATCTAAATATTATTGAGCCACTTTGGGGTGTTTTGGAGGAGCGAGTCAGGAAACGTTTTCCTCCACCAGCATCACGTCGTGACCTGGCCACTATCCTGCAAGAAGAATGGCTTAAAATCCCTCTGACCTCTGTGCAGGACTTGTATATGTCATTCCCAAGACGAACTGACGCTGTATTGGCCGCAAAAGGAGGCCCTACACCATACTAATAAATTATTGTGGTCTAAAACCAGGTGTTTCAGTTTCACTGTCCAACCCCTGTAGGATCCACTTTCCATGCGCTGGATAAGCAGCTAAGGAAATTGATTGATAAATAGACCTTTTTCATTATGATTGGAAGACCTACAAAATTATTAGTAGTAGTATTGGCTTTTTACAAACGAGCCATAATTACTACACTCACTGGTCACTTTATTAGGTACACCTTGGGACTGATTTTTTTCCTTCACAGCTGCCTTAATTCTTAGTAGCATTGATTCAAAAAATGCTGAAAACAAAAATTTTTCACCACGTTGATATGACAGCATCAACCTTCTGCTGCAGACTGTACATCTGCCCATCATGATGCAAAGCTCCCATTCCACCATATCCCAAGGTATTTTCACACAGAGAACTGCTGCTCACTGGACAGCTTCTCTTCTTTTAGGACCATTCTCTGTAAACCCTACATGTGTATATTAGAATAACCATGAGTCATTCAAATCATTTTCTTCTCCATGTTGGTTTTAAGCTCAGTAGATTTTTTGACTACATCTACATGCCTAAACGCACTAAGTTGTTGTCATGTGATTGGCTGATTAGACAGTAATGTTGAACCTTCCTAATGTACGTAGTGTAGTTGTTTATAAAACTTTTCAACATTTTAATAACTCCTGCAACAGTATTTGATCATTTTCTTTCCCACACATGAAATTAAAGTGAATCTCTATGAACTTTGGATTTTATGTCAGACAAACCATAAATGTTAGCAGGTGTAACAATTTATAACTTTTACAGATTCAGTCATATTTATGTTGTGCTAGGCCAGCCTCCAAGGCTGTTTTTAGATAATAAAAAATTAGCCCAGTTGGATGTTATTGGCACGCTGTAGGGCTTTTCTGTCTCTGTGTGTTAGCCCTGCTATAGAGTAAAACCTGTCCAGGGTGCACCTGCATTTTACTACAGCACAGCTGAGATTATTATTATTATTATTATTATGATTAGGTCATTTCACATATTGTCATAGTGCTTATTTATAACAACTGGTCAACTATACTCTGCTTAATCATGACTGATGTTCTTTCTATAATAAAGATAATTATATAATACATATATATGTATAATTAATCCATTAAAGAGCACTGAACTGTGGTCAGGTAGTGGACACTCAGCCATTGTGCCTGTGTGGTAACAGTTTATAGGTTATTGGTGGAGCTGGTTGCTGATGACTCTGTTGAGACCCGGTGGATGATGATGTCATACAGTGGTGTAAGTCTTCTTCACATTAATGTCAGGAGAACAAAGGAGATGATTATTCATTTTGGTAAAAATCCTGTCATCATGTCTCCTATCAACAACCAGTTATTTGAGGTGGTTAATCAGTAGAAATACCCCCACACCCTGATTGATGATAAGATAAAATTATCCCACAATGGGGAACTTTGCACATTACAGCAGCTGAAGTACAGAGAACAGAATGACTTCAGCAGTTAAGGATAAACTAGTTAAAATAAAATAAAGTAAATTACAATAACATCAGTGAGAAAAAACACAATATGCATTTGTAGCAGGTAAATCTGGATACAGCATACACAGTATGCATACTGGGTGGAGGAATGTAAATAAATATAAATGTATAAAGTGATGGCAGTGGAGGCAAAGTGTCCAAGTGACATGACATCATGATGCGTTAGAAACACACGGTAACGAGCTGCCAAAAAAACCTCACATTTGAGCCTCAGGCTGATGCGCAAGAAAGCTCATCAGAACCTGTTAACTTTTTCTTTTATATGTTGCTGGGGCTTTTAAATTTGAGGACTAGAAATCGTCTCCAGGGAATTGTTAAACTTTGCAGCAGGATTGTGGGGTTTCTCTGAACACCCTGGGGGTGTGTACGAGGTCAGGATCCTGAGAAAAGCCCGCTCCCTCCCGCTGATTCCGGCCGCCCTCTTCAGGTGACCTCATATGTGGCGACACGGTCAACGACCAACAGGTCCAAAAACTCTTTGTTACTGTGGCAACGGGTTTATTAAATAACACCAGGTGATTTTATTATTTATTCTTATATATGTGAGACTGCAGTTGTGTTTTGTTGTTGTTGTCACTGCCCCCCCTGGGGTTAATAAAGATTTCTTTGACTTTGAATTTCTTTGGTTAAAACATATTTAAATACCACATTCATGTTTGTGTGAGGATTACAAAGTCAGTCAAAGCGCAAGGCAGCAGAAAATATTTGAAAAAGAACCACGTAAATGTCCACTTATATTCATAAATGAATTCATCCTAAATTATTCCTTGTTTTATGTCAACAGTGATTCTCTTTCAAACTGTCAGAGTTTGTTTTCCTTCGTGCTGAAAGTGAGATTTACATTTCTCTCTGTCTCTCTCTCTTGTGTTATTTCTCAAACAGCAACATCTTTAATCTGAAATTAATCTTAAACTGATAACTGAGCAGTGGAAATAAAAACATCCATCATTAGTGCTTCTAAGCTGTCGGCCCTGGAACAATATTTTAAAGGTACAGTATGTAAAATCTGACCAGCAGCTGTCAGCAGATCTGAGATTGGAGTAATCTGAATTTTTAGGTTATTTAATAGAAAAAAAAAGAATTAGTGCATAATTACAACTTCCAACAAACTGATGCTTTCTCATAAACATATAATTAATTCATTAAAAAACATTGGAGCAGGCACCGGTTTGTGGAAGCCACCCAGGATGGGTGGGGAACCCCCCACCATATTTGAAGACAGGGAAGCACATCTCCCTTCTGACTGACGGTGCTTTACACACAGCACCAGGAGGCAGAGGAGTCGTAGGCGCTCACATGCTGTGGAGGGACTAGACAGAGAGCATATTTCTCCCATATCGGCGTCTCTTCAGAGGCTCCCTCTGAAATCCAGATTTGAAGTTTATACTTTAAAAATAAACTGATGTGGTTCAAAGGAAAATTCACACAAAACTATTTTCTGTAAAATCCAAACATATTTATAGGATATTTATGTGTGTGCGCACATGAGAACATCCTATGAAAATATAAAATAGATTACATCTACTTCACTCGTGTCCGTCCTGTCACGGCATTCCTTTTTCCCATTTGAAATCTTTTTTCCACAAAGAGTTTTGTGGGAACTCATTTGCTGCTTGATCCATTTATAAAACCTGTTCAATACTTTTTAATTTGCCACTCATGCTTCAGATCTTTTGGAGGCTGTAGTGCGGTCCAGTTGAATTGTACCAAGGTGCTTTAATAATGAACTGAACTGTTAATGAAAAACTAACAGTCAGATGTGCTTGTTAGGAACGCTGCAGGTCCAGATTCAGGTCCATAGCGAGTACTTGTGGAAAGATTTTTCCTATCCAGCCACAGCGGTGTTCATCCATCACCAGCGACAGCCCTGCAGAAAGTGATAGCCGTGCTGTTCCTGCCAATGCAAATAAATGGCCTGATTACACTCCTCTGAAAGCTGCAAATAGGAATGAAAGGAACATTTTCCTTCCCGTTTCTAGCAGAGCTGCCGCTGTGATTAATACATCTTTACAATGATAATGAATGGTTATGTTGTGTGAATATGACAGATATTCTATTATTGTACACAAAGGCCGGATGACTTAATCATGTCACACAGAATTCTTTGAATGACACAGAAATGTCAGTGAGCTGGTTTCTACCTTCTCCTGGACCAGTGATCACTGAATTATTGTTTCCTTACACTTTAATATTTTTACTCATCAAATGTGTCAGAATTGGTTCATCGCTGATCATCTTTGCTTCAGGTGAGGGCAGTTTGTGCTTCCAGGTCGTGAGGAGCGATTATTGTAAAACATGTTCAATTCATTTTCATTTATATAGCAACAAATCACAGCACCAGCACTGTGAGGAGTTTCATACTGAAAGATTTTGTCTCTGCAGTAATAGAGAGGAAACACTCAGCTGTGGCGTTTATGGAGGAGTCCGATCTTTGGGATGTTTTCATTTTTAAGTTTTTATTTACTGTACTTTAAATAAAATGCTGGGAAAAAATAAAATTCTGTCCTTGCATTATGTGGAAGTGTGAGCGCTATTTAGCTTTACACAGGACGTAAAATCGTTTGCTCTTAATTAGCATCTAAAAAGTATTTAATGGGTTATCTGAAGAAACGTGGAGACGTCACTGAAAACACGTCACTGGGAGCTGTGACTGCTCACAGTGAGTCACAAATTTGTCTTCTTTCTTAGGAATAATTTTTAATTTCCTTTCTTCAGTTTTATAGGTTGAAGACATTGGTAAAGGTACCCGTGTAGGGTCTTTACCCACAATACAAAGCGCCTTGAGGCGACTGTTTGTTGTGATTTGGCGCTATAAATAAAATTGAATTGAATTGAATATTGCAATGCTACTGAAATAACTGAACATTAGAAATATGTATAATATTCAGTAATAAGATTATAACACCATAGGTTTTTTCTGACTGTATAAAGCCTTATTTATACTTGTTAATGCCAGCTCTGGTTCCACACAGCATGCAGATGATAGCTGATCTCAGAGCAGTGAAAGCAGAGCCCTTTGCAGCTTCTATCACACGCTGGACTCCCATCAGTTGGATGCAGATGTGCTTACAGCCAGAAAAGGCACGGGGGGGGGGTTGATTGATGTCTACTTTTTAGCTTTCACTGTCACCAAGATGGTTATCATTTGATGTTTCTGTAATATGGCGAATGCCCACATGGGTTGATGGTGACTGTGAAGGCTGCCTCGTCAAACCACCGAGCGAGCCATGCTTTAAGAGACTACTCTCAACAGAACAATGTCCATCCATTTGCTTCAGCTTCTCCCGTTTAGGACGGGTCTGTCCCAGCCGCCACAGGGCGAGGGGCAGGGTACCGGTCACCCATTTATCACAGGGCCAATACATAAAGCCACCCCGTCCTGTGCACACTCACACCTAAGGTCAATTTATAATTGCCAATTAATCTAACCCCATGCATGTTTTGGGACACTGGGAGGAAGCGGAACATCCTGAGAGAACCCACGCAAACACGGGGAGAACATGCAAACTCCACAGCAAAGAAGGCCCCACGCAGGATTCATCCTGTTGCTGTGAGCGAACATTTCAGCCACCGTCCAACCCCACCGCAGAACTTCAGAGTGATCTGGCCCTGTGCTGCAACATGAGTGAGTGAGTGCTGGAATCAAGTCATGTAGAAACAATCATGGCTGTGGGAGACATACAGGGATAAAAGCGTCCTCAACCCCCCACTCACCCCCCCCCCCCCACACACACACACGCACAGAGCGGCGGACGGAGACCCGCAGATCTGACTGGGACTCCTTCCCTGCTTTCGTCCTGTGGCGGTCGGAGCGCTCCTGGAGCTCCGGCGCTGTTTGCTCGTGTTGTGACGGAGCAGATGAAACTGTCAGCGCCACGAGAGCAGCCTGACGCGGACGTGGCATTTCCACGGCTTTCCCGCAAGTTGGGGTCTCGGCTCGTGTGCGCGTGCTGCTGCACAGGTGAAAGTGGACGGTCACGCGCCGCTGATCAAAGCGCTCAGGACTGCGGCAAGAAAGTTGTCCGCTCTCAGAAACACCCCCAGTTTCTTGGTGATTACATGGGAACATCTCAGTAGAGTTTGATTTTCATGCCAGAACCTTTTCACGGAAAGTTCTTCTAATGAAGGAAAAATCTAAAAACGCGGCGAAGAGGCGGCGAGAGAAAGAGAACGGAGAGTTTTATGAGCTGGCCAAGCTGCTGCCGCTGCCGGCGGCCATCACCTCCCAGCTGGACAAGGCCTCCATCATCCGCCTGACCAGCAGCTACCTCAGGATGAGGGCGATCCTCCCCGACGGTAGGCAGCCACACGGCTTCAAATAAACGTTATCCAGAGTTTATTATTATTATTATTATTATTATTATTATTATTATTATTATTATTATTATTATTATTATTATTATTATTATTATTATTATTATTATTATTATTATTATTATTATTATTATTAACAGCTTAATGTGGGCTGTTAAACGGGTTTGTTAATGAGAAGTTTTGACGTTGCTTCTGTTTCAGTCTGATTGGACTTCAGAAGCTGTCGAGCTCAAACTGTTGTCTCATTTATCAGGATGAATGATTTCATGTGCACCGGGCAGGAGGACGCGCTTTCCTCCGCCGTCACTCATAAATCAGACTCCACACGGCGGCCTCTCGTCGGGGCCGAGCCGCAGCGGCGCTGCGCCCTGTCCGCTCCCGCCCGTGGGTCGGTCCCGCAGCGATCAGTGTCGTGGCTCCGCGTGTGGATTAATCCACTAATTACAGGAAAACTTCATCATATACAGATCTGATATCACGACCCTCATTTAGCCTGCCAAAACGCACTTATTGACAAGGAATAATAGCTAATAATAATAACTGTTGTTAATAAATATTGTTGTTATTATTTTTATAATAATAATAATGATATTTTTTATAGGGTCTTTACAAAATATATAAAGCGCCTTGAGGCAACTGTTGTGACTTGGCGCTATATAAATAGAAATATTATTATTATTATTATTATTATTATTATTATTATTATTTGGTGTGTTGACTGCCGCTGGGATCAGAGGTGTTTTCCAGGAGAACCATCTAAACTTCCTGGAGTGTGTCCCTGTGAATCCAGACAAACGCGCATCTTCTTGTATCACCTGCTGACGGAACAAACGCTGGATGCTGGCGCGGCTCCGGCCTCGAGCTGCTCCACATCTGTCCTTAAATGTTAAAGCAGGCTCTGCTTTCATATCAGGTCAAAACTGTTGTGCAAACAGTGAAAAGTTTCGTCCTAAAACTGGGAATGCTCAGCCGCTGCGTGTTTGTCTCATTCCCGGGATTTCATCCTACTTTTCTTTTTCTGCCGTGACCTTCTTAAATTCACTGATCGGGAATAGAAACAGGAAGTGGGAAAGTTCCCTCAGATCACAGAGAATGCTTTAATTTTTGTGGGGTGGCTGTGGCTCAGGAGGTAGCGCAGGTCACCTGCCGATGGGAATGGGAAGGTAGAAAATGCACAGGTTAAATTTCTATTTCTATAAAATTCTGCGTTTTATATGTGGTCAAACAATATTAGCCTACAAATAAACATAAATATGTAGCACGCATTCGATCGTTTTATTAGTTCATTTGACTCATCGAAAAATGAACTTTTAACACGACTCAAGGAATTAAAACCTACTTACCAAATCACACACAGTACCCCCCCCCCAGTACCTGGCACCTAAATGAATTTGAAGGTGAGGATAAATATTTCTGAATCACTTCTGTTTGAGTAACAGTGGGTCAGTGTGGCTCTGATTTTGTGCGTTAGAACAAATATTATAGTTTTGTAATTATTAGTGAAAATATAACAAATTTTTCCTGTTATCAAAAGATGACGGATGTATTTAAGTCATCTGTGAGTTATGAAGGAAATGTAAAAGCTGCCCCCCCCCACTCTGCCCCCCACTTAGCCCACATATTTTACTCTGCAGGCCTCATTTTATCGCTAAAGATATGAAAATGATGTTCACAATTTTTCAAATACTGTAATGTGGGGTGAGAAGATTCACTGGTTCATTTGTGAGGCTGCTGAATTATTATGAGAAACCACGAAAACAGGCAACTCTAACCATGCTATAACCAATAATAATAATATTAATAATGTTTTATTTGTCGAAAATACAACAAAATTGTGCTCCTCTTTTTGAAGTGTTAAAAACACGACTGATTGCACAACTAAATATTAGATAAATCTAAAAAGCATGGCAGTAGTGCTCAGGTACATAAAGGTAAAAGCTGTATTATTGCAGAGTGCAAACATACATGTTAGTGCAGAATGAGAACGTTACACAGTGGCTTTTTCACATTTGAATTTGTTTGCAGTTTCAGAGGCCTCGGGACAGGAAGTGAACCTTATCGTGGAGGTCCAGATTTGACCTGTAGGGAGTGCGGGGGGCGGGGGGTCACACAGGTGCTTGGTGCTTCAGTCTGAGAGGATTTGTGGCTCTGGAACAGTAATGAGTGCTGACAGTCTGACAGGGAGTTAATGAAGCTTCTGGTGCTGTTTGTTTATTTGAAAAGACTTTTTGTGTACTGCTGCGCACAACTCTGCACACTGCAACAGTGTGTGCCACACAGGGTAGCACAGAACCAAACAGCTGTTTGTTGAGATGTGGGAAACAGTTATCACTCTTACTGAAGCTGGATAATGGGACCACAAAGAAAAAAGAAATTAAATATGTTCACAGCATTGGGAGGACAACATTATTTTTATTGCTGCAATTCTGACAGTTTTCTGCAGTCCCAGAAAGTTGATTGTGTTCATGCGAATGCAGCGCTGAACGCGGCTGAGCACGCGTCCACCTGGAGGAACACAATCAGCTCTGTGAGATTTCCTCACAGATTATTGAGCCACAAACCTTCTGCAGTAGTCGCTTCACTGCTTCTTAATTCAGTATTTGTCTCAGGGTGGATTTGAAAACGCCTCATCTCTCATTTCTGGATACTTTTCATGTCTTTTCACAGCAGAAACATTTCATGGCTGAAACAAACTCACGCACACTTCAGTCCATTCAAAGCCGTTTATGTGTGTTAATGGCATATAAACTCTTATCTAATCCCAGCTCAGGTTATACTGCAGTTTAACGGTAAATCATCACCACTTCATGTTTTTAAGATGCCACACACACACACACACACACACACACACACAGACACACACACACACACAGACCACAGACACAGACTAACACAAGGGACTGGGTGTGTGTCAGAATAAAAGCCATCAGCTTACTGTAGGAAGTTATTGTGCAGACCACAGTAATGCCTGCTTTTTGAACTAAAAGCCTGGCACAGTGGGGGGCATTTAGCAGGATCATTTTTGTATTAATGACAAGACTCCAACAAATTAAAAAAAAGGAAATAAATCCACTCTGAACCTTTCTCCATTTTCTTCTCTAAAAGCTTTTATTTCACAAACTTTTTAGTTTGTGTTTTTCACGTCTCTGCTTCTACAGTTCAAAGATCTCATATTGTCACCCTCTTAAAATAATGGTCAATTTTTATTTTTGCCATAATCGTCATATTTTCAATGTTTGCCTCCGATTTTTGTCTTTTCTGAAGAACCTGAAAAAATTGACTGAGGCCATTATTTTAATAGGGAGACGATAAAACTGCCATGTTCAGCAGAAATAGTGATCACAGGTCAGTCAGAATGTTTGCAGGAACAGGAAATGTGTGTGCGTGTGTGTGTGTGTGTGTGGGGGGGTGCACTGAGAGAAAGCATGTCCTCATACATTACTCAGGGTCAGCAGACTCAGGTTATGGAAAAAGTGTTTAGATAAATTATGTCAAGCCTCACATTTTTATGTCCTCTTGATTAGGTGATGACGTTTCCTCTGCTTGCCTCAGTGTTTATGATCCGTTTTCTCGGCACACATACTTTTGTGAATATTTTGAAGTCACAGCACATGCAGCAGGTACTAATTCCCTCCATTGTGGGTACAAAGAAGGATGCAGGAGCAAAACAGCTCAATAATGTTGCAACAGTTAAATGACAGAAAGATGTGTAATAACTTTATATGACAAAATACACATTTTCAGTGAGTGATATTCAGAATACTCTCAATGATTACATCAATGCTTGTATGGCAATGTGTTGGTGCCAACATATGGAATAAGCAGCTTAAGACTCTGGGCAGTTCTCATCAAATCTCATGCATGGATAGTTTTGGGGCCATATGAAAATGTAGGTAAAAAGTAGCGTTAGAAAATTAAAGATTTACTGTTGATCTGAAAATGGCTCACAGCATAAGAATTATGTACATACTGCATGATCCTATTGTAGGAAAATTCTAGCACACACATACAAAGGGTGGCTACGACTCAGGAGGTAGAGCAGGCCAAGCACCAATCAGAAGGCTGGTTTCCCTCGGCTCAGCCAGTCTGTATAACAAAGTAGCCTTGGGCAAGATGTACAATACTGCCAAAGTATTCACTCATCTGCCCTCACACACATATGATGTGGGCCCACCCTCTGCAGCTACAACAGCTTCAGCTCTTCTGGGAAGGCTTTCCACAGGTTTAGGAATGTTTATGGGAATTTCTGCCCATTCTTCTTCATAGGGTGGTTACTTTGATTTTACGATTATCATTTCTTGTGTTTTGTGTATTGTTTTGTTATTCATTGTTCTGTATTAATTATGTGATTTTCCCCATTACCTTCCGTGCAAAGCGGCCACATTTTTAAATAAGAAATGGTTCTGTTTGCTTGGTTAAATAAAGGTTTAAATAAATAAAATGAAAAATTCTTCCTGAAGCACATCTGTGAGGTCAGACACTGATGTTGGAGAGAAGGCCTGGCTCACAGTCTCCACTCTAATCCATCCCAAAGGTGTTCTATCAGGCTGAGGTCAGGACTCTGTGCAGGCCAGTCAAGTTCTTCCACCCCAAACTGGCTCATCCATGTCTTTATGGAGCTGCTTTGTGCTCTGGTGTGCAGTCATGTTGGAACAGGAAGGGGCCATCCCCAAACTGTTGGATGCAGCTGCCATGGAAATCCATCCCATGAAGCTCTCTACACACTGTTCTTGAGCTGATCTGAAGGCCACATGAAGGTTGGAGGTCTGTAGTGATTGACTCTGCAGAAAGTTGGTGACCTCTGTGCACTATGACCCTCAGCATCCACTGACCCCACTCTGTGATTTTGCACGGCCTACCACTTCATGGCTGAGTCGCTGTCGTTCCCAATCACTTCCACTTTGTTATAATCCCACTAACAGCTGACTGTGGAATATTTAGCATTGACTGGACTTGTTGCACAGGTATCATCCTATCACGGTACCACGCTGGAGTTCACTGAGCTCTGAGCTATATATATATATATATATATATATATATATATATATATTATATTATGTATATATTATATATATATATTATGTATATATACATACATATATATATAAAATCCTCCTTTTCATGTGACTTACTTTCATTTTTACATTTTTTTTTAATCATAGTGATGTTATAGATAAAACACTGTTATCACCAGATTATGTAGTAATATTCCTGTACACACGAGTATAATATGATGTGAATACTTTGCAAGTATGCATTAGATCTGGTTTATTGTTATAGATTATATAAATAAACCCTTGTAGAAGAGCAATATATGCTTTGTCTAGTTTGTTTATCATGGATGTTTTTGTTTTTGTTCTAGGAGGTGGTTACCAAAAATTATTTGTACAAATGTTAAAGATAATCACAGAATATCAGTCTGCAACAGCATGCTTAAAATTGTTTGGCTTTAATGGCGATTGTTCGTACCAAAAACATTTTGTGATGGGTCTTTTTCCCTTGTCACCCTCTGCTTAGTTCTCCCACGTCTCCTCCTGTTGTGTGTCCTGTTGAAATTGAATCCAGTGGTCATGTCATTAATATTAATGTATTACTTTTTAATTGATATTAAGGTTCCAGTCCTTCTCTTAAACCTTATGTATGTGAGATCCTTTCTCTGCATTTGGCCCATCTTCTGAGGCCTGTCATGCTCTCTAGGTGATCATAGCCCAACATCCAAACCCTTGATGATGTAATGGGTCTCCTTTTTCTGTTGAATTTCAGACATAAATGATGGTGTACACTAAAATCTAGCAAAAATATTTAAGGTATAATAATATAGTCTTTTCTTCTCAAAGTTCTGGTCAGTATAGTCACTACTGAAACATGGGTTAAAAAATATCTCACTATCAACCAACAGTTTATGATAACAATTTATTAATTATGATCTAAAAATTCAGACAGCAGTGTAATCACATTTATAAATTTTACAAAGAAAAATTATATTTTAATGAATCATTAAAATTCAATTTTAAAATGTGTGAAAAATGAATTCAAATCTTTTTAAATATGCAAAATAGGTAAAACCATGCATTTTTTCTAGAATTAATTCTACATTTTGGAGGTGACAAATTTTGGCACAGGAGCGTTAGTACAATACAAAACGAACACAGAGAGTTGTGTTACGTGTCCTTTAGGTACCGGGCAACAGAGACTTTGATGAAACTCTGAATCTGAAGCAGTTCAGTAGAATGGTCCATATAAATACCAGGCCAGTTACCATGCAATGCAAGAAGTACTGTGCTTAGTATAAAGTGAAAGTTAGCGTGAGGAGGACGTAGTGTTTAGAAGCCCCTTCCTTTCACAGGGAAGGCTGGGGCATCCCTGTTTTCTGTTTTTAAAGAAACCTTAGCCTCAATCCTTTCCTAATCCTTCTAAAGCTGTCAGTCACAGATAAGTACAAATCTGAAACACTAGCATTGGAAATCACCGACACACAAATCTAGCTACTAGTATTTCTATCAGCAACAACGGCAGTAATTGTAACCATGAACGCGCTCATCGAAATCTCTCGAGCCCTTCTTCACACCTGGGTAAGGCAGTAGTGCCACTGAGCCCATCTACAGCCAAAGCCATCCCATAATATATAACAATATTACGGGATGGGAAAGACACAGTACACACTGTCCAGAGCTCAAACAAAAATCAACTTTGAGAAATTTGCAGCTCCTAAAATTCAGTCAAATTCAAAGGCGTTGCTGAAATGGTCACTCTGAATGATACCAGAATTGTCCAGACTGGTACTTATGTCTGATTATTGCAGCAGCATAAGATAAGAAAAATAAATGTGCCATATTTGCAAAATTCTTTTGTTACAGCTGTTAAATGATGTTTCTTATTATCTGGCGGATATAATCTCTTATATGGAGTTATAGCATGTGGTATGAAAGATTTCCTATGGCTGTCTTGTGGCAGGGAAGCTGAATCTGACTGACATGTACCTTATTCTGATTGTCTGTGGGCTTTCTGTCAAAACATTCTAATTACAATATTACAATACCTTTGTTAATATTATGCAAAATAATCAAGAACACTAGAAAAAACACTATAACCATGCAACAGATTTCCAACAAGGAAAGTAAGCACAACCTTTCTGATACGAATCCTGAGACATTACAGGAGCAGTCAAAGGTCTGACAGCATCTTTGTGAGTTCAGATATTTCAGTGTTTGCTCGATTCGCCTCTGCAGTAAAATGCAGAGCCAGCATCATGTGATCAGCATGACTGGGTTCAGTTAGTTAGTTAAGGTCAGTCCAGTTTAGCTGATAATTGTTCCAAATGGCATTACAAAATAAAAGTTTATCTTTAAAAAATAAAATGAACGTGTGATGATGGCTTTGTTATAGTGATGGTTTTTGTTTTTTGCTGATGCTGATGTTCCAGTGTTTGTCTGTCTGTCTCTCTGTGTAGGCCTGGGTGATGGATGGGGGCAGCCAACAAGGTTTAGTCCTCTGGACAGCATGGCAAAGGAGCTGGGTTCCCACCTTTTACAAGTCAGTACAGGTTCTTACCAACCATGTTATGGTACTATACTCTGCTTTCCTCTGATCACTATTTAATCATGTGTTGTGCCTATGACCTGAGTAAAGTTAGATTACTGTATGCTAGTGTTTGGAGTGATTTAATATGAGAGTGACAGGAAAAAGAACTAAATTTGGCCGCACACCAATTAGTTCCTTCATGTTGAGCATAACAGAAAGTGGGTTTACATTTATCCAGAGCAATGATGCTATGTATACAAGCTACATTTTTCCTTGCATCTGCTGCAGTGGAAAGATAAGAATATCATATGAATTACATGATTGAAGGCTTCATAATGGTGTCAGCACATGCCTGACTTTTTCTGACATTTTCCAGGGGCATATGAGGTAATTTGCTCCTGTTTACAGAATCTTGATGGCAGGAATAAAAACATAAAAGCAAAGCCTTGTTTCTGCATTGCCTTGGCCTTTTAAAGTGATAGGTGCCCACAAATATGTCATGTGAGTCTCTGAGACTTAACGTGATTTATTTTGAAAATGACAGAAAATAATAACAACAAAACTGGGGCTGGACGGGTGCCAGGAGTAAACAAGAACTGAAGAGCAGGGCGACACACAGCAGGGTAACATAGACAACATGACAAGAGCCCAGGGAAAAACGCAGACAATATATACACAAAGACTAACGAGGGAACAGGCAACAGGTGGGAATCACAAGAGACAGGAAGTAAAAGTAAACACAGCATAAGTGACGAAGACTGACAAAGGAAAACAAAAGACACGAAACAGGAGGAACAGCACAGAGACACGGGATGACACAGGGAAACAGGAATAACATGTAAGTGGCAATGACTAATAACAGGAAACATAAAAGAAACTCAGCCAAAACAGAACCTTAGGCTACGTTCACACTGCAGCCTGAAGTGGCCCAATTCAGATTTTTTGTGAAATCTGATTTTTTTTCTTGATCTGAAGTTTGTTTTCCTTCCCGCGTCCCCGTAACGGGACGCAGAATAGTTTGTCGAGTATCAATGGCGTGCAGGTCAGATAAATGCGACCTGGCCGCACAGACACAGGTTGCATTTGAAAATATCAGATCTGTGTTGTTCAGACATGAAAAGATCGGATACAGGTCGCATGAGGGCAAAAACATTGGAATTGGGTCACTTCAGGCTGCAGTGTGAACATAGCCTTAAAGAACAAAACACAAAACGCTGGGCACACGGCCCAGGACCACGACAAAATATCCATTTTACTTTGAGTTTATTTTGAGTGAGATTATACGCCAGCTCTGTATTCCCCCGATTCTATTTCCTCTGATCCAGAGAAGCTCAGTGCCTGGTTTAATTCTTTCTGTTGAATCATCTTGGAATCTGTGGCTCCACTAAAACATGAACAGCCCAAAGCTAGATCTGAGCAACGATAGAACTCGTGCAGTCAGATGGGAATGTCGCAGAGCCGAACGCAAGTGGAAGAAGGACAGGCTGCAGGTGTCGCTTCAAATCATCGTTACCAAAACGCTGTTAAAGGGGCTGAAAGAGAATACCTATCAAACATCATTGCATCCAACTGGCATAACCCACGCCTGTTACTTAAAACTATCGACTCTGTCCTGAATGCTTTACAGTCTACCTGTGTTGAAACCTCCTCTGACACTTTTTTATTGATAAGGTTACTACTATAAGGACTCTCATTCCAGCCCCTGTCTCTGACCCTTCTGCCTCTGTCCCGTGTTCTGCTATTTTTAACCAGTTTGTGCCTGTGACTCTGGCGTTCTTAGAGGACATGGTTTGTTATGTTAAGCCTCCAGGCTCTCCCTTTGATGCTGTTCCTTGATTTTTTTAAAGATCAACCCCCAGGTTGATTTGGGCCCTTTGACTCCATATCTTAAGCCCACCGTTACAAATTTGGGCTTCATAATGGACTTTAAATTGGATGGTCAAATTGGTGCATCGGTGAAGGTCGGCTTCTTTCACTTGAGGTAAATGACAAAGGTAAAACCTATCCATTCAAGGCAACATCTAGAGTCAGTGATACATGCCTTCATTACATCTTGGCTGGATTACTGTACTCTGCGCTGGAGTTAGCCAGCCTTCTCTTTCACGTCTCTGGTTAGTTCAAAATGCCGCTGGCCATCTCGTGACTGGAACGCATATAAAACAGCATATTACACCTGTCCCGGCTCCACTCCACTGGCTGCCTGTGCACTTTAGAATCCATTTTAAGGTTCTTGTGTTTGTTTTTAAATCCTTAAATGGCCCTGCTCCACATTACCTTTCTGAACTGCTTTGTCCCTACACTCCTGTCTGAGATCTTAGATCATCTGACCGGATACTCTTACATCTACAGAGATCTAAGTGGAAACTGAGAGGGGACAGAGCATTTTTCATTGCTGCCCCTAAGTTGTGGAAGGCAGTCACCTACACTGTCCATTTTTAAAACTCATCAAAAGATGCAGATGATCAGTTAGCTGTTTTACAACTACTCTTTCAAGGATTTTGGAGAAAAGGAAGGTTGGAGATTGGCCTATAATTGGGCCAACAAACATTTTTTCCTACTGTTTTTCTAACTGTTTCTCCAACCGGTTCTGAGACCGACCTCGCCTCGTTTGCGCGGGTAACATACAGCCGAACCGATCTCATCAGAATAAAGGAAGGTTCTAAAACAACAACAGCAACAGCACCTCTCCAACTCAGAGCTATGCTAGCGAGACTGCAGCTCCTGAGGACATTACGAGGCACTGAAGGAGCTACTCAGCACCATTAGCTCGCTTCAAAACAAGCACCTGGAGGCATTTTGTGTGGTAGTGGGGGATTTTAACCACGTAAACCTGACAGACATCCTGCCAAAGTTTCACCAGCACATCACCATACCAACACAGGGAAATAACACACTGGACCGTGTTTACACCAACAAATGAGACGCATACAGAGGCATCCCGCGCCCCCACCGCGGCCTCTCTGACCACATCTCCATTGTGCAGGTCCCAGCCTATGCTGAGACGCTCCAGTTCAACAAAGAAGACCATCACTGTGTGGCCCAGTGATGCTGCCTCTGTACTGTAGGACTGTTTCCAGTGTACAGACTGGCAGGTGTTCAGGGAGGCTGCTGTCTGCGAGGGACAGGTGGATCTAGAGGACTATACATCTGCTGTACTCGGATACATAAGTAAGTGTGTTGGGTATGTTACCACCACCAGGACTGTGACGTGCTACCCAAACCAGAAACCCTGGCTGGATGCAGAGGCTCGCTCTCTGCTGAAAGCAAGGGATGCTGCTTTCAGGTTTGAGGACTCACAGACACTCAGGAGGGTCAGAAGAGAGCTACCTGCTGGCATAAAGTGGGCCAAAGCCACATATGCTCAGAAGACACAGGGACTCTTCTCCTCCTAGGATCTACAGAGCATGTGAAAGGGCATCAAGTGCATCACAAACTATAACTCCAGAGATGCACAATGCCCTAGGGACCCCTCTCTGCCTGACACAATCAACAGGTTCGACGCCCCCTTTGAGGACCTCACCACCCCCTCCACCAGCAGACTCACCCCACCACCTGGAGAAGAGCCCCTCAATGTGACCATAGCAGATTTGGGGAGGACCCTACAGAGGATTAATCTCCGCAAAGCTGCTGGCCCAGACAACATCCCCAAGCAGGTGCCAAGCGGACCGTGCAGACCAACTCTCGGGGGTGTTGACTAACATTTTCAAGTCCTCCCCCACACAAGCAGCTGTCTCCACCTGCCTAAAGTCCACCACCATCGTCCTGGTCTCCAAGAGCTCCACAGTGACAGGCCTGAATGACTATTGGCCAGTAGTTCTCATCCATGAATCATGAAGTGCTTTGAGAGACTGGTTATGGCCCATATCAAGGACACCATCAATGTCACTGTGGAACCACACCAGTATGGATACCAGAAGAACCGGTCCACAGAGGACACCATCTCCTCTGTGGTTCACACCGCCCTCACCCACCTGGAGTGTAAGGACTCCTATGTCTGTATGCTCTTTGTGGACTTCACATCAGCCTTCAACACCATCGTTCCACAGAAGCTGGTGCACAAACTGTTCACACTTGGACTGAGCTCCTCCCTCAGTAACTGGGTCCTGGACTTCCTGTCAAACAGGCCGTAATCTGTGAGGATCCACGACGTCTCCTCCTCCCCCATCATCCTAAGCACTGGCTCCCCCCAGGGCTGTGTGCTGAGCCCTCTCCTGTTTACCTTGCTCACATATGACTGCTCAGCAATACACCCAGGCTGTCACATTGTGAAATTGCAGATGACACAGCAGTGGTCAGATGCATCACTAACAATGATGAGTCCGGCTTCAGGCAGGAGGTGGAACACCTGGAGGGTTAATGCAGAGACAACAATCTCTGCATCAATGTGACAAAAACAAAAGAGATGATCGTGGACTTCAGAAGAGCAAGACACCCCCTCCTCCCCCTCCACATTAGAGGATCTGCGGTGGAAGTGGTCCCCACATACAGGTACCTGGGCATTCACCTAAGTAATGACCTCACCTGGGGCAACAACACTTCCAGTCTGGTCAGGAAGGCACACCAGCGCCTCTAGTTCCTCAGGAGGCTGAGGCGCGCTGGACTCTGAAGCTCAGTCCTCTCCTCATCCTACAGATGTGTGGTGGAGAACGTCCTGGGTCCTGCATCACTGTGTGGCACAGAAGCTGCTCTGCAGCAGAGAAGAAAGCTGCACAGAGGGTAGTGAAGGCTGCACAGTGGACTGTTGGAGTCAGCTTCTCCACCACCACCGACATTTACACTGCCAGATGCAGGAAAAGGGCCACCTGCATCCTGAAGGACCCCACACACACACTTTCATTCCCCTTCCCTCAGGCAGGAGGCTGAGGAGCATCAAGAGCAGGACCACCAGACTATACAGTATATATATATATATATATATATATATATATATATATATATATATATATATATATATATATATATATATATATATATATATATATATATATATATATATATATATTTTTATTAGTATTACTTTCTCTTATTTTCCATTTGGACCTCTTTATTCCTTTATTTTTCTTTAAGGAACACTGGGACTTGAGGACAGAAATTTCATTCCACTTCCTGTAAATGTGATGCAAATGACAATAAAGAATCCTTGAAATGCCAGACAATAAATCCTGTTTATCTTAAGTTGTCCAGTGACATGCATATTAGGTTAACTGGTAATGCCCGATGGCTGTAGGTGTGAATGGGTTAGGGTTAGGGTAAATGCTTGTCTCTGTATTAGCCCTGCAACAGGCCGGTGACCTGTTGCAATTTTTATGGTAGTTTAATTTTAACAGAGATAGGCAGAATATCAACCAAAAATCCTGAAAAACACATTACATAAAAGTTATACATTGACTTGCATGTCATTGAGTGAAATAAGCATTTGATCCCTTACAACCCATCCAGAATTCAAGGGCACACAGATTGAAGTCAATCATTCAATCAATCAATTACAGATACTCTGGATCCCAGCTCATTAGTGTATAAAGCACATCTGTCCACAGAATAATTTTCTTCTATTCCAACCTTTCCACCATGTCCAAGACCAAAGAGCTGTCAAAGGACATCGGGGATAGGACTGTAGACCTGCACAAGGCTGGAATGAGCTACAGGACCAACAGTAAGAAGCTTGCTGAGAAGGCGACAACTGTTGGTGTAACTATTAAGAAATGGAAGAAATACAAAATGACCATCAATTACCCTCAATCTGGAGCTCCATGCAAGATCTTGCCTCATGTGGTGAGGATGATCATAAGGAAAGAGGTAAATCAGGCCAAAACTACACAGGAGGAGCTCGTTGCACCACAGTCACCAAGAACACCATTGGTAACACACTACACTGTACTGGATTGAAATCTTGCAGCACCCACAAGGTCTCCCTGCTCATGAAGGCACATGTACAGGCCATGATTATCATTGTTAAAGAAAATGACCAAAGTAACAAAAACTGAATTGAAAAAAACGTGATCCTGAACAGGATAAGTGGAAGAGAATGGATGGAATAACTAACTAAAACAAACTGAAATCATAGATAACATGACCTTTGTTTTCATTATTGTATTTAAAAGCCTTGTGGATCGATATGAAATCATTTTTTACCAATTTAAGCTGCAACTGTGTGCACTGTGCTGGTCCAATGGCAGCGGTCTGCTGAGAAAGCAGCAGAGTCCCCTTTGGGGTTTCTTTGAGTACGCTAGCACAGATAGAAGCCAGTGTGTTGTTGTGGATGATGAAAAAATGTGCGGAGCATTTCTCAAGCGGAAAAAAACCATCAACATCCAAGTCCACCCGAGAAAGGCACAATGGCTACGGAGACCTAAAGAGGGGAAAAAGTCCCAGTCGGCACCGCATATAAAACACCAGCACACGACCACAAGGTAATTAACACAAATAATCCAGCTACACAAGCATAACACAATGCCGGCCACTTGCGTTGGTTGTGTACATCGGCTCCACAAAGACCCAGCAGTGAGCATCTAAGAAAGCTAGCTCTCTGAGCAGCTCCGACCAGCTTCATGTGGAGAACATCAGGATGCAGCTGGATTTGACCTTTGACTCCTTCAAAGAGTTTGTTTGTGTCAAACACCACATGTAGGTGTTGTTAATCTGCTGCACTGACGCTGAACTTTATTGGAGTTTATTGTAGAATTTATTGGGTTTTGGAGCTTATTTTTTCTCTCTCTGTTGATGTTCATTTGTGTTCTTAATGTTGCACACATTTAGCACATAGTGCTGCTGTCTTGTGAACAGTTGGTTTTTGAATACAATTTTTTACACAGTATCTTTTGTCGAGTTTTTATTACACAATAGTCACTCTTGCACCAGACAAAATATGAAAATACTAAAACTAAACAAAAACTAAGCATTAAACCAAAAATAAAAAAGAGTGTAACCACTCTGAAAACTAACTAAAATTAACTGAATTAGAGAAAAATAAAACTAAAACTAAAGTAAAATCTGTAAAAAACAAAAAAAAAAAACTGTAAAATTCAAAGCTATTGTAACCCTGGTACAGGCCTGTCTTAAGTTTGCCAGTGAAAATCTAAATGATTCAAAGAGGACTTGGGAGAAAGTGCTGTGGTCAGATGAAACCAAAATGGAGCTGTTTGGCATCAACTCGACCCGCCGACCCAAAGAGCACCATCCCCACAGTCAAGCACAGAGGTGGAACCTTTATGCTTTGGGGCTGTTTTTCTGTTAAGGCTACAGGATGACTTCACTGCATTCTGGATGGCATTACTTTGGCCTCCAGTAACACTGTGAGAAATCTTGGAGTCATTTTTGACCAGGATATGTCCTTCAATGCACATATTAAACAAATATACAGGACGGCTTTTTTACATTTGCGCAATATTTCTAAAATTAGAAACATCCTTTCTCAGATTGACGCTGAAAAGTTAATCCATGCATTTATTACTTCTAGGCTGGACTATTGTAATTCATTATTATCAGGCTGTCCTAAAAACTCCCTGAAAAGCCTTCAGCTGATCCAAAATGCTGCAGCTAGAGTACTGACAGGGACTAGAAAGAGAGAGCAGATTTCTCCCATTTTGGCTTCTCTTCATTGGCTCCCTGTTAAATCTAGAGTAGAATTTAAAATCCTTCTCCTCACATACAAGGTCTTGAATAATCAGGCCCCATCTTATCTCAAAGACCTCATAGTACCGTATCACCCCAATAGAGCACTTCGTTCTCAGACTGCTGGCTTACTTGTGGTTCCTAGGATACTTCAGAGTAGAATGGGAGGCAGAGCCTTCAGCTTTCAGGCCCCTCATCTGTGGAACCAGCTCCCAGCTTGGATTCAGGAGACAGACACCCTCTCTATTTTTAAGATTAGGCTTAAAACTTTCCTTTTTGATCAAGCTTATAGTTAGGGCTGGATCAGATGACCCTGAACCACCCCTTAGTTATGCTGCTATAGGCCTAGGCTGCTGAGGGGGGTCCCATAATGCACTGTTTCTTCTCATTCACCTTTATTTACTTGTTTATACTTCACTCTGTATTTAATCATTATTATTAATCTCTGTCTGTCTTCCACAGCATGTCTTTTGTCCTGTCTCTCTCCACTCAGCCCCAACCAGTCACAGCAGATGACTGCCCCTCCCTGAGCCTGGTTCTGCTGGAGGTTTCTTCCTGTTAAAAGGGAGTTTTTCCTTCCTACCATCGCCAAGTGCTTGCTCATAGGGGGTCGTTGTGACTGTTGGGTTTTCTCTGTGTTATTGTAGGGTCTTTACCCACAATACAAAGCGCCTTGAGGTGACTGTTTGTTGTGATTTGGCGCTATATAAATAAAATTGAATTGAATTGAATTGAATTGAATTGAGGGGATGAGGACCCCTGAAGAACACTGAAGATGGGTCACTTCCAGCATGGCAATGACCCAAAACATACCGCCGAGGCAGCAAAAGAGTGGCTCCATTAAGATGGAGTGAAATAGATGGTTTACATCTCCTCCTTTTATCTCTTAGTTTAGCACCAACTCTACAACCCCACTGTCTCTGCTCTACCATCTTCAGGATGTAACACTGGTGTATACATCTCTGGTTCCTTTTAGTGCCATCAGGTGGTTCAGCGTGTAAACAATGTGTCGAGCAAGAAAAAGGGTGTATAAAAGTTTATAAAGTAACACAATAACAATTATTAGTAATTTGGAATAAATGAGTGATTTAAAAATAGCAAAAACCCTACAAAACCCATAAGACCTGCTGCAACAGACTGCCACTTAGCATGGACCCTGGCACATTAACGTTATAGGGATATTAACATTATAACATTATAGAAATGAAAATCATCAACATCACTTGTGCTTAATGGTAACTACTTTGTTGCTCTTCTCCAACAGACTCTAGATGGTTTTGTGTTTGTTGTTGCATCAGATGGCAAAATCATGTACATTTCAGAAACTGCATCAGTTCACCTCGGTCTGTCGCAGGTAAGACACTCTCTCTGTGGATTAGTGCACCTGCAATTAGGTTTACATATTCTAAACAATTATAGAGAAGTAAAATAGAAGCATGTGACATTAACAATTTAAATTTCAACACACTTAGGACATGGCAACACTCTTTTGTTTCTGCATCAGTTGAATGTATTTATTGTGTAATTGATCACTACATGCTGGAAATGTGTGTGCTGCAGGTGGAGCTAACAGGAAACAGTATATTTGAGTACATCCACCCGTCAGACCACGATGAGATGACAGCAGTGCTGGGTCTCCGCCAGGCCCCACACCATCACTTTTTGCCCGGTATGACTATTTGTCTCCAAAGTCTCAAACAGCTGTAGTTGATGTTTTACTCCTGCAGTACATAACAATTCAGATCCTGTTATGCCACATTTAATAATATGATGTCAATTGTTATGATCTAACATAAATAAAACAACATAAAAATCTATAGTATCTGCCTGCAGGATTCAGTGCCTAGTATTCAGCTTGTGACTTCTTGTAATCCAGAGAAAAGGCTTCTTTGGATTTATTGAGCTGCAGCATCACTTGAGTCGCATAGCTGTGAACTCAATACCTTTGCACTCAGTTTGTTTTGGCCTGCATGTGTCCTGGGCTTCCAGGGTTAAAAATATTTGTAGCTGTGGTCCTCATTAGACTAATGTATGTTTCCACAATGCCAAATTTGTAATTACTAAACAATTTAAGATGTGGTAGAAACCTTCAGATATTGTTTGTGCATTTAGCTTATAAGCCTGATTGACTGACATTTCTTGTAAATATCCTTGTCAGCTTTGCCGTGGTGTTTGGGAGGAGCATCTTATTGTCCAACATCAGGATGGCATCCTTAACATTGACAGCCTTGTCAGTAAACCATAAGCCACTAACTGTTGTTTGGATTGCAGAATTTATATGCTACTCAAATAAATTAATACAAATATAAAACTTTCACATCTTTCTTGGGCGTATCTTTCATAAGTTAAGTAGGATCACTATTTTCATAGCTTACTCCCAAGGTTGTTATAATTAAATGAAGTAAAAACTAAACATGTTCAGTTCAATTTTATTTATATAGCACCAAATCACAACAGCTCAAGGCGTCTCAACTACACTTTATAAAAGCAAAAGACTGTTGGAGGTAAATCCATCTTCTGCTGCTTATCTGGCGCTGGGTCACAGGGCGGCAGCCTGAGCAGAGAACCTCAGAGCTTCCTCTACCCGACCACCTACTCCAGCTCAGGGGAACACGGAGGCATTCCCAGGCCAGCCAAGAGATGTAATCTGAGCGTGCCCCGGGTGTACCACAGAGCCTCCTCCTCCTTCTCAGTAGGACAGGCCTGGAACACCTCACCCAGGAGGCATCTTAGTCAGCTGCCCAAACCACATAAACTGGATCCTTTCAGTGTAGCAGCTCTGGTCTGAGTCCCTCCTGAATGACTGAACTCCTCACCCTATCTCTAAGGGAGACGCGAGCCACCCTTTGAAGAAAGCTCATTTCCACTTGTACCCCGGTCTCATTCTTTCAGTCACTACCCGCAGCTTGTGACAGTACGTATATAGCACTTTTCTTCTTTACTTGAACATTCAAAGCGCTTTCTTGCTACAAGCCTCATTCACACATTCATACAAGCACATTAATAACCTAACATTCACACACTCATATTCCAATGGATGAACTGAGCGCAACTTGAGGTTAAGTATCTTGCTCAAGGGTGCTTCGACATACAGACTAAATAGAAGTCCCAGTCACAATCACCTTGGTAAATGCCATCTCCTGGTGGGGGCAGATAGTGGGTAGCCAGAGGAGACAGCAACAGGTGAGCCCTTAAAGGTGGTGGCAGCAGCACCCAGTCCAGGCAAGCATGCCTGCTCAACTATGGCAGGAGGGATCTAGGCAGAAGGGTGTGCTGCTGCCAGGCAGCCAGGATGACTGGACACCAGAGCGTCCCGGGGAACACAGTGGTAGCTGGAATACCCCGCCTAGAAGGCACCCAAGAGGCATTCTGGTCAGATTCCCAACTACCTCAACTCAGTGTGGAGGAGTAGTGACTCTACTCCAATCCCATCTGAAATGACCAAGCTCCTTGTGACATTTCTAAGGCTGAGCCTAGCCACCCTTCGGAGGAACTCATTTTCAATGCTTGTATCCATAATCTCATACTTACAGTCGATGCCCAGAGTCCGTGACCACAGGTGAGGGTAAGGAATCAACTGGTAAACTGACAGCTTTGCTTTTACACTCAGCTCTCTCTTCACCACAATGGACCGGGACAATGCCCACATCACTGCAGACATGGCTCAACATCCCTCCACCCTCACAAATCTCTACTGGCTCCCAGTCAAGTGATGCATCATGTAGAAGATCCTTCTTCTCTCTTACAACTCCTTCAATACCCTGGCCCCACAGTGTCTATCTGACCTCCTTCTCCCATACACACAGACGCTACAACCCTCAGTCATGGGTCTGCTTTCGGTCCCTCGCACCAACCTCCATACCTTTGGGGACAGAGCCTTCCGTGTGGCAGCTCCTACATTCTGGAACTCTCTCCCTTCTGAGCTCTGCAATGCCCCAACACTGGACTCTGTCATGGTTTGGGGCTGCAGCCTGCAATGTTGGAGATCTTATTAAAGTTGATGGGATGATGAACACAGAAAAGTATGGAGAGATTTTGATCCACCATGCAATACCATCTGGAAAGCATCTGACTGGCAACTGATTAATTTTTCAGCATGAAAATGATCCCAAAGACACTGGCAGTGCAGTAAAACATAACTGGATAGAAAAACACACAGTCAAACACTATTAGTTATGCACGGGACTCTCTGGAGCCCTGACTTCAATAGTATTGAAGCAGTGTGGGCTCATCCTGACAGAGAATGAAACAAAAACCAGCCAACGTCCACTTTAGAAGTGTTTCAAGAAGCCTGAAGAAGTATTCCTGAGGACTACTTCAAGAAATTACAAGACAGCTGCTTAAGGAGCCTAAGAGTTCAGGCTGTGTTGAAGAATAAAGCGGGTCATATCAAATATTGACTTCATAATTTTACAAACTCTGTCACCTTATATACTGTACTACATACTATCCACTTATGTTTGAAAATAGTTTAATAAATTGCTCTATTTTCCATTTTCCTAACAAAATATAAATGAGCAGTGGTTCACGACTTTTGCACAGTACTGTACTCCTAAAACCAGGAAAATATAATTCTTGACCCAGTTGTATTAATTCTTTAGATTAATCCTTGACCTTCTGGAGAGGAATAAGGTAGGGTTGTGCTGTGACAACTGAGTGAGAAATCCAAGTAGGAGCACATTAGTGCTTTGGTAAACAAATAGGAACGTTTTAAAATCACCCAGTGAAACATAATGTAAACCAATCTGCATAACGCCTCTGAAATGTGTGTTTTTGTGTGTTTTTGGACAGAATATGAAATTGAGCGTTCTTTCTTCTTGAGGATGAAATGTGTTCTGGCCAAACGAAATGCAGGGCTGACATGTGGAGGATACAAGGTACATGAAGTTAGTTACAAGCCTGCCAACAAAACCAGCAAAGTTCAGTGGGTGTTTTTTTTCCTGCTCTGGCTACTTTGTGACTCAGAAATCATTCACACTTTTCCTATTGAGAATCTTCCAGTCCTTTTTTAAGCATGACCTAGGGCTTTTTTTTTTTGGACCAAAAACAAAGACCGCTTCCATTGTAATAGCTTTAACTGATGTATATTTAACCTTTGTAGGAACAGCTTTTCAGTGTTCAATAACAGTTATTTAATTGTAAAATTAAATAACTGTTATTGAACACATAAAAAGCATTTTAAGTACTTGGATAATGACACATTCTTTATGTAATTTTGCCTTTGTAAACAGCACAAATCAAACTATCCAGATGTGACTGAAACACTGACTTTCAGCTTTAATTCAAGGGGTTTAACAAAAGTACTGCATTAACTGTTTAGGAATTTTTATACATAGTCCCCCAATTTCAGAGGCTCAAAAGTAACAGGAGAAAATAACATACACTATACTGCCAAACGTATTCGCTCATCTACCTTCATACAAACATGAACCTGAGTAACACCCTGTTCTTAATTCATAGGGTTTAATATGATGTCAGGCCACCCTTTGCAGGCCTGGCTCACAGTCTCCACTCTAATCCATCCCAAAGGTGTTCTATCAGGCTGAGGTCGGGACTCTGTGCAAGTTCTTCCACCCCAAACTGGCTCATCCATGTCTTTATGGAGCTGCTTTGTGCACTGGTGTGCAGTCATGTTGGAACAGGAAGGGGCCATCCCCAAACTGTTCCCACAGAGTTGGGAACATCAAATTGTCCCAAATATCTTGGTATGCTGAAGCATTCAGAGTTCCTTTCACTGGAACTAAGGGGCGGAGCCCAACTCCTGAAAAACACCCCCACACCATAACCCCCCCTCCACCAAACTTTTTACACAATGCAGTCAGACAGGTACCGTTCCCCTGGCAACCACCAAACCCAGACTCCTCCATCAGATTGGCAGATGGAGAAGTGTGATTCATCCCTCCAGAGAACACGTCTCCACTGCTCTAGAGTCCAGTGGTGGCGTGCTTTACACCACTGCATCTGACGCTTTGCATTGAGCTTGGTGATGTAAGGCTGGGATGCAGCTGCCATGGAAACCCATCCCATGAAGTGACCTCTGTGCACTATGACCCTCAGCATCCACTGACCCCACTCTGTGATTTTACGTGGCCTACCACTTCATGGTTGAGCTGCTGTCGTTCCCAATCACTTCCACTTTGTTATAATCCCACTAACAGCTGACTGTGGAATATTTAGCAGTGACTGGACTTGTTGCACAGGTATCATCCTATCACGGTACCACGCTGGAGTTCACTGAGCTCCTGAGAGCGACCCATTCTTTCACTGATGTTGGTAGAAGCAGTCTGCATGCCTAGGTGTTGGTTTATACACCTGTGGAAGGGACTGGAACACCTGAACTCAGTGATCTGGATGGATGAGTGAAGACTTGTGGCAGTATAATGTATTAACATACTTAAACTTAAGGATTGCTCTTAATACTTGGTTGAAAATCTTTTGCAGTCCATTAATGCCTGAAAGAGAACCCATGGACATCACAAAAGGATTTTTTTATTTGTTAAATTAACACATTTCAGAGTTGATTTCTACAGCTGAGATACTGTGTACCTGAGTAGTTATCTTAAAGGGACACCATTAGTGCATCTGTTGCATACAGTGGGGGAAATAACTTATTATTTTATTATAAATTGCTAATTGCTAATTTTAATAAATTGCTTAATTTGTCTCAAATTATTATGGTAGTTTCAGTTCAATGGTGAGAAACAGAATATAAACTAAAAATCCAGAAAAAACATATTACATAAATTGATTTGCATGGCATTGAATGAAATAAGCATTTGATCCCCAAATAAAACATGACTCAGTACTTGGTGGAGAAACCTTTGATGACAAACACAGCGGTAAGGCATTTCTTGTAGTTCGTTGCCAGGTTTCAGGGTTCTCAGGAGGGATTTGTGCCCACTGATCTTTCCAGAAATTCTCGAGATCCTTCAGGTTTCTTGGCTGCAGCTTGGCAACTTAACGCTTCAGCTCCCTCCACAGATTTTCTGTAGGACTGGGGTCTGGAGACTGGCTAGGCCATGACCCTAATGTTCTTCTTCTTTAGCCTCTCCTTTGTTGTCTTGATGGTATGTTGAAGACCCATCCAGACTCATCTTCAGTGTTTGGGCTGATGGAAGGAGGTTTTCATCCAATGGCCTCTCACTGTAGTGAAGTCATCCTGTAGCCTTAACAAAAAAACAGCCCCAAAGCATAAAGTTTCCACCTCTGTGCTTGGCTGTGGGGATGGTGTTCCTTGGGTCATACTCATCGTTTGTCTTCCTCCAAACGCAGCGGTCCAGTTGATGCCAAACACCTCCATTTTGGTTTCATCTGACCACGGCACTTTCTCCCAAGTCTTCTCTGAATCATTTAGCTGTTCACTGGTAAACTTAAGACAGGCCTGTACATGTGCCTTCATGAGCAGGGAGACCTTGCAGGTGTGGCAAGATTTCAGTTCATTACAGTGTAGTGTGTTACCAATGGTGTTCACTTCAATTTTATTTATATAGCACCAAATCACAACAAACAGTCACCTCAAGACACTTTTATATTGTAGGTAAAGACCCTACAAGAATTACAGAGAAAACCCAACAAAGAGCACGCACCTGGTGACAGTGGGAAGGAAAAACTCCCTTTTAACTGGAAGAAACCTCCAACAGAACCAGGCTCAGGGAGGGGCAGCCATCTGCTGTGACCGGTTGGGGCTGAGTGGAGAGAGACAGGACAAAAGACAGAAGACGTATTCTTGGTGACTGGGGTCCCAACTGCCTTCATATCATTAACAAGCTCCTTCTTTCGTTCTGTAGTTCTGGCCTGTTTCCCCTCATTTCTTATGGTCATCCTCACCACATGAGGCAAGATCTTGCATGGAGCTCCAGACTGAGGGCTGATGGTCATTTTGTATTTCGTCCGGTTCTGAATAGTTACACCAACAGCTGACACCTTGGTCTTGTAGCCCATTCCAGCTTTGTGCAGGTCTGCACTCTTGTGCCCTGATGTCCCTTGAAAGCTCTTTGGTGTTGGCCATGGTGGTGGAGAGGTTGGAATAGAAGAAAATGAGTGTGGACAGGTGTGCTTTTTTACTCTCTGTGAGCACTCTATGTGCTTTAGAGAGCATGTCGCATTCACCCATTCACACACATTCATATAAGCATGCAGACTGGACCAGCCAGGGACTGAACCACCAACCTTCCAATTAGTAGATGGCCTGCTTTACCTCCTCAGCCCACACCCCAAAATACACATAACAAATCAAGATCAGGAGTATCTGTAACTGTCTGACTGATTGTAATCTGTGTGCCACATGGACACACAGCCAAATACTTATTTTACTCAGTGACATCAAATCAGTTTATAACTTCTGGATTTTTGGTTGATATTGTGTTTCCATTTAAATGAAACTACTATAAAAATTAGAGACTGTTCATGTCTTTGTAAGTGTGCAAACTTACAAATTCAGCAGAGGATCAAATAATTATTTCCCATACTGCACATCTTTCTTGTGCATCGTCACTAGAGACCAGATCATGTAAGGAAGAGGGGCCACGTTATCCACATGAAATGCACCCATATGCAAATCTGCATTTTACAGTGGACTCTGGGTGGCTGTGGTTTGAATACTGTGATTTGTTCATTAACAGTTGAATTATCATAATTTAGTTCTATAAAAGCTGTATCATAAAATGTTTTATAGTGTTTTATAGTGTAGGTAATAATTTATGTCTTGATTGAACACAGTGAAGGTCGATCTGGAAAATACCTGTTTGAATAGACATCAGTGTCATGCTGTTATTTCCCAGGTCATCCACTGCAGCGGCTACCTGAAAGTGCGTCAGTACATGATGGACATGGCGCACTATGAATCATGTTATCAGACTGTGGGCCTGGTGGCAGTTGGACACTCCCTACCTCCCAGTGGCATCACTGAGATCAAACTCCATAGCAACATGTTCATGTTCCGGGCCAGCCTGGACTTTAAACTCATCTTTTTGGACATGAGGTAGGAGACATGCTGGATTGAGTAGGTTGGAAGATAAAGGAAACCCATAACATCATGAGACTCTGTCACCTGTTAAAATAGAAAATTATAGAATTCATCAAAATAAATGATCAAAGTAAGGATAAAGCCAGGTATGAGACACTACACAAACTTTGAAGCACAAGTTCCATATAAAATAGCTATTTTAAAACATGTGATGCTGTTAAGTGAACATTATGGCCCACTTTAGAACTTCAGTGCTCCAATCAGCCCTGACCTGTCCTCCTTTCCTTTCTGGAATCAGAGTGGTGGAGCTGACAGGCTATGAGCCTCAGGACCTGATAGACAAGACTCTGTACCACCACGTTCATGCCTGCGACGTTTTCCATCTGCGCTATGCTCACCACTTATGTAAGTCCACTTCAGTGAGACTTACAAGGGAGGATTGGGTAGACTTATGTGGACAACATTTGGGAAGAACTGATGATAAAATCTGTGATTTATATTTTACAGCTTGTTTAATTTGGGTTATATATGCCCCATGAATTTAAATAGGCTCATCCTTTTATGACATCAGGGTTTTTGGGCATAGTTAGTGACAAATGAATAATAGCACTAAACTTAAAAAGGGGGATTTGACCAGCTTCCTCTTTGTGTTTACTGCAGTACTGGTGAAGGGTCAGGTCACCACTAAATATTACCGCTTGCTATCAAAACATGGAGGCTGGGTGTGGGTGCAAAGTTACGCCACCATCGTCCACAACAGCCGTTCATCCAGACCTCACTGTATCGTCAGTGTGAACTACGTCCTCACGTGAGTCCTTCTGTTACTCTGCATGTAAAACCTCCATTAAACAATGTGCACAGTACATGCTTCTCTTTTCTTTTTTTTCTGCACTCAGTGACACTGAATGCAAGGAACTGCAGTTATCTGAAGATCAGAGACAAGCCACTAAGTCCGGTCTCAGTCTCACTTCTTCTCAGGACCACTGCAGACAGCTCAGAGCCAAAGCAGTCAAGATGAAGACCAAATTAAGAGAAGCTCCCTATCTTGAGGTAGGACCTCCACTTGACTGTCTGAGGATCAGTATTGCAGAGAAATCTCGAAATAAATGGAAGGTCTTTTTGACAGAAAAGACTGTTGATTTTATGACTTTAACTGGAATGATTACAGTCACCAGAAACTACATCAGACCATTTCTGACTTCACGAGGATCCAGTGGGAACAAGATTTAATCTAATAATTCCCTAAAATGTCTTGCAAACTTATTGTGACAAACACAGAAGTAAAAGTGTTATCATGAGGCAGTAATCTTCTCTGTTGTGCTTTTCTATGAACACCAGCAGGCCGCTCGCCTCTTCCAGCCGGACTTCTCGTGCTGCTCGCCACAAAAGGGGCTGTGGAAAGACAGATCCCTGTACCCAGTAACCCCTTGCAAGGAGAAGAGCTCCAGCTTGAGACCTGAAGGAGCTCAGGTGTCCTGCAGCCCCACTTACAGTCTGACTCTCCACTACCCCACCCACCAGCAGCATCTGAATGTTCAGAGCCAGCTGCCCAGCTCAGTTCCCTCCTCTCAGCTGTCTCAACCAATCATTGGCTCCCTGCATAGCAAAGGAGCTGATGGATGGAGCATCAGCAGACTCCACAGCAGCCAACAAATACAGAGGTTGAGGTTTTATTTTATCTGTAGTTTTCGCTTGCCGTGACTAAATCTCATGATTTCATACTCTGCATATTTGTTTTTGCTTTTAAATACATTTTACCCTTTTTCACCTTTACTGCAGTCACCAGAATTGTCACTGTCCAAACGTGGTGAGCTAACCTGCCTCTGTGCAACGTTAAAATGTAAAGCAGATTAGAGTTTATGAAGGAAAATCTTTGGTCGCAGTAGCCTGGGGCCCGTGCTGCTGGAAGTTCAACATGCTTATGAGTATAAGTGAGCAGTGAGCTCAACTCAATAACACCAACCTCAAACATAGACAGGTGGCAGCAGAGAGGTATGAAGATGATCAAGCCATAATAAAAGTATGAAGAAGTTAAATATATAGTACAGGCTAAAAGCAACACCACTATTGAAGCCAAAGCAGCTGTGTGTGTGTGTGTGTGTGTGTGTGTGTGTGTGTGTGTGTGTGTGTGTGTGTGTGTGTGTGTGTGTGTGTGTGTGTGTGTGTGACTGCTGTTTGGTAAAAGATCCATCCAGACTGACACATTCACAGGGTCGCCTCATCAGTGTGTTCATACCAGTGAGACTGTGTGTAGTCTCTGCTCTTTTCTCTGTTGTAGCATCATCCTGGGACCACAGCCTGAAACAACATACATTTAGAGTGCTGTTGCACCCTGCATTGTTACAGTGTTACCGCTCACACCAACAGCTAACACTGTCCACATCATTCACATTCACTGCTTGGAAGAATGCACCCCAAAGCTGCAGAAGTGAATGCTGCTTCAGTATGCTCGGCAGCCCTGAGCAGAAAGGAAAATATGTTTTTGTGAATAAAGCATTCTTGGATTCATTAAGAGGCTGCCTGACAATCTGATGAAAAACAGTTAGATGAACACTAAGGTCCTGACGCTGCCTCCTTCAGCAGGTAAAGAGTTCTGATGTTGAGGTATGAGACAGCTTCTGAATATTTCTTCTCTTATTAGGGCCTGCACTGGCAGCTGACCGTAGGTACCCCGATGATGGTCCCAGTGACATGGACACTGTTTTGAACAGCAGGCTGAAGGAAGAACTCTATGAACATTGCACACTCGTCCATAGTAAAGTTCGTCCACATCTCCAGCCTCATCCCACGAAGGAGAGTACACCTTTAAACGAGGAAGTGCAACATAATGAAAAGGCTGATCGGGCCACGGCTTGCCCTCTGCTCAGCAGCCTGGTACTGGGTAAAGGTGAACAGGGGGGCTTGTTGCATGGCATAGGCCAGTCTCTCCCTGTGCAGATAGTGCTAGAGCAGAGGAAGAGGCTCTGTATGACGGAGACCCCTTACAGCCACCTGGCTCCAGAATATCAACAACCTGCTCAGGACTGCCAGCGCTTTGGAGCTGCCACCAAGCCACAGTCCAGATCTGCTGAGGACACGAGAATGCCGACAGGTACATGGGCTGGGGTGGGACTCCCCCCCAAGTTCCATATGTGTCTTTGAACTTTCATCAAGTCTTGGGCAAACATGGTCCTATTAAGGCCTCCCCTTTTGCCTCACTGAGCCATATAACAGAGGACCACGGTTACCAAGGTAAAGAGGTGGCCCCTAACAGCCGGAGCCCCAGCTCCAGCTCCTCTCCCGAGAACCACAGAGAGACCCCACATTACATCGGCACATCTGTCATCATCACAAACGAGAGGTGACCCGAAACGGCTGCTCTGCAGGCTGTAGCTGTGTCTGCAGACGGAGTGCTGAGAGCTTTCTTTCTTCCATAATTTCTATCATGTCAAAAGGTCAGCATCAGAGCAGGTTCACAGCATAAGCTTTCACAAGTGTTTTCTTTGTGCTTATTATCCGACCTTAACCCAAACTTAGATTAAAAACAAAAGGTAACAGCAGGAATCTGAAACAATGTCTGAATCATGTGATCAGAATGTTTGAAATGAAAGCAACACAATTTAGCTCATTTTTACACCAACAACAGTTGTGTTGCAGTCCAGCTTAATTATATGTTGGCCTTCATGTTCTCATGTGCAGCTTATTGTTTAGCTGCCTCTGTTTTATCTACGCTGTGCTATCTGGGCCACCATGAATATTTATATCACAAGTTGTGAACGTTCATATATGTATTGCATAACTGAAATTATTAACACTCACAATATGATAAGACAGCCACCAACAGAGGCTGAAACACTACTGACACTCAAATCTGTGACAAATCTGAGCATCAGTATCTTTATTTTTACTTTTAATATTATTAACACTTGTCTGGCTACACACACACACACACACACACACACACACACACACAGGGTAAATGGTGGCTTGTTTCAGCTTGGGTTTATGTTCATAAGTCTAATTGTGTATTCTTCTGGTTATGATAACACTGCATTCTGTTCTATAACTAATTAAAGAGCAAACCAAAGTCTTTATTGAACTGTGGCCAAACAGAAAGACAGAGAGCTGAGCGTGTGACTCTACAGGATTATGAGCATTTTACTGTTTAGCATTTTAACTCCAAATACTGTGTCTTTGATCCAGTGCACTATTATATTTTAAATAAACAATAATTTTGGTGACAGCCAAGCTGTAATAAACCAGGGTTCAGGTGTAAGGTGCTCTCAGGTCATCACAAGGACAGCAAGTGAACACTTCCTGCATGTTGCTAATTCAGACCAAAGCGCCGCACTGTTAACCTGCTTTATACCGCAATCTGCAACATATGTAATTTATCAAACTCTGCAAAAATAAAAAAACTGATAAAAACTCATTAAATGAGTGCTGTGATCTGTTGTAGTGCTTCAAATGATGGATTCTTCTTCTTCTGCTTTTTTAGGCACTCACTGATAACCTGCCCAAAGCACACTTCAGAGACTCTTTCAGTGCTCCTGACTTTAAGGAGCTTTTAAAGTTTCATAGCTGTTGTTCTAAAGGTGTGTGCAGGTGTGAAGCTTGGTTAGTTTGTCAGTCCAAACAGGTGTTTGGCTGTCAGGTAAATAATAATGAGGCTTCCTTCAGACTGTTTCTCTGCTGAAGCACAGTGAACACAGTCAAATCTGTCCCTGTGAGGTCCCTGTGAGGTTCCTGTGGGGTTCCTGTGAGGTCCCTGCGGGGTTCCTGTGAGGTCCCTGTGAGGTCCCTGCGGGGTTCCTGTGAGGTTCCTGCGGGGTCCCTGTGAGGTCCCTGCGGGGTCCCTGTGAGGTCCCTGCGGGGTCCCTGTGAGGTCCTGCGGGGTTCCTGTGAGGTTCCTGCGGGGTCCCTGTGAGGTCCCTGCGAGGTCCCTGCGGGGTCCCTGCGAGGTCCCTGCGGGGTCCCTGCGGGGTTCCTGCGGGGTTCCTGTGAGGTCCCTGTGAGGTCCCTGTGAGATCCCTGCGGGGTTCCTGCGGGGTTCCTGCGGGGTCCCTGTGAGGTCCCTGTGGGGTTCCTGTGAGGTCCCTGTGGGGTTCCTGTGAGGTCCCTGCGGGGTTCCTGCGGGGTTCCTGCGGGGTTCCTGTGAGGTCCCTGTGGGGTTCCTGTGAGGTTCCTGCGGGGTCCCTGAGAGGTCCCTGCGGGGTCCCTGTGGGGTTCCTGCGAGGTCCCTGCGGGGTTCCTGCGGGGTCCCTGTGAGGTCCCTGTGGGGTTCCTGTGAGGTCCCTGTGAGGTCCCTGCGGGGTTCCTGCGGGGTTCCTGTGAGGTCCCTGTGGGGTTCCTGTGAGGTTCCTGCGGGGTCCCTGGAGAGGTCCCTGCAGGGTCCCTGTGGGGTTCCTGCGAGGTCCCTGCGGGGTTCCTGCGGGGTCCCTGTGAGGTCTCTGTGGGGTTCCTGTGCTGCAGCAGAGGAAGCAGCACGTGCTGCGCTCTGAAAGCCATTCTTGTTGCTGTTGCTGTGCAGCAGCAGTTTTGTGGTGCGTTGAGCAAATTGCACCACAGCGTCGTACATTCAGATGTACAATCCTGTAACCAACAGAAATGCAGAATAACAGCGATTGAACACAAAAAATGATGTCATACAGGCTGAGTGCAGTGAGTGGCCAGCTCAACACACATTTGGGGCCATTTGCTCAGCTTATGTTAGCACCGAGACAAAAAGATACTAAAACTTCCACATGGAAAAATAGACTTCTTTTTAGACTGCATCTCATAAATTTAATTTACTAAAAAGTTAAATATAGGGCAGCACAGTGGCGCAGTGGTTAGCACTGCTGCCTCACAGTTAGAATAACATCTAGAAGGCCTGTGTTTGACTCCACCTTGGCCCAGGCCCCTCCCTCGCTGTGTGGAGTTTGCATGTTCTCCCCGTGTCTGCGTGGGTTTCCTCCCACAGTCCAAAGACATGCACTTACTGGGGTTAGGTTAATGGGTCACTCTAAATTGCCCATAGGTGTGAATGAGAGCGTGAGTGTGAAAGGTTGTTCGTCTCTCTGTGTTGGCCCTCCGACAGGTTGGCTGTACAGGTGTACCCTGCCTCTCACCCTATCTCAGCTGGGATAGGCTCCAGCCCCCCCATGACCCTGAACAGGATAAGGAGAAGTGGATGGATGGAAAAAGTTAATGAGTCTGACTTGAGGGAAACAAAGAATCCATTGCATTTTGGCTCGTGTAACCTGAGCAATTTGTAGTGTTCATGAGGACATCTGCAGAATCATAAACAGTTTTGCAGCCTTCATATTTTTGCTTTCTGAAAGGTTTAAAAACATGGCAATATTTGATGTTTGTTTGCTAACACTGAATGTGTGACTTGTGTGGACGAGGCGTGCACAACAAAAACATTTAATGACTGTGGAAATGATGAGCTGACTGAATAGCAGTAAACACGACCTAGCAACAAGAGACAGCAACAATGATTTCTCTAAGATTACATACAGAATCTTTGGCAGATGGCTTTACATTGACAGGCTGCAGCTCGGAGCTAACAGGAAACACAAAGCTGGCTGCTGTGTCCTGATCCCGGCTCTGGGCTCTGGAGTCTCCTCTTCTTTGATCCCCAGGTCTCTTAGTTTTGTTATCAGAGTTCTGTTTTGGTTATAGTTCCCTCTTTCACTTGTTAGACTTCTGTGTTTGGTCAAGTCTGTGTTTCTGTCTCCAGTTTTCTGTTACTTCCTGTTTTCTTTTGCTACTCTTTGGTGTTTGTCATTTCTCTGTTATTCCTGTGTGTATTTAGACCTTCAGTTTTCCCTCGGCTCCTTGTTGCATCATCCCTCTTTTCCTTATGGGTGTCCCGTGTCTCTGGTTTGTGCCAGCCTAGCTCTGTATTTGTTATTTTGGCAGTTTAAAAGCAATAAATCTGAGCATTTGAGTTCATGTCTAGTCTGGAGTTGGGTCCACTCTCTGCCTGCCACACCACCCAACTATGACACTTTGCCCCACAACTACAGTCCAAAACCAAATCATAATTACACAAATGTATATCATGATGGCAAGCAGCTAGCATCTCTACAAGGGTTTACAAGAACCAGACTGAGTCACTGTGGTGCTCAAGTGCAGCCATGCTCAGGTTTGTGGCTTTTTTTAGGGGATGAAATCTGAAATCTACCCACAGAAAACTGATCACAGTGAATGGAGCTTTCATTTATTGTTACAGTGTCTGACTGCACTGGATTCCTGAGTGCAGATCCTTTGTGAAGGAGAGCCAAAGAACTGTGCTCTTCCACTGAGGAGGCTGTAGACGTGTGTCACACAGTTAATACAAAAAGGGATAGATTCTTTTTGACCCCAGCAACCTGCAGACTTAAATTGTTTAATAGGATGTTGAGAGTATGGATCCAACAGGGAGCCATTTGCTTAATAACCTTCAGACGGCTTCTGGCACCAAGAGCAGCTTTACAGTGTCTGTTCACCCCCCTTCGCTTAATATCTCTGTGCTTGTGTCACACATGAGGTACCATACTGAAACTTTGGAAGAAATCATCTTAAACATACTGCAGGGGTACAGCAGAAAAGAGCCTGTATCATAAAGTGGTCCTAAATACATAAAACTGACCTTTTTTGTTTTTTAGTATCAAAAACATTTGGTTTAAATTGACTTTGATACAGTTTAGCAAAAAACAAATAAACCAAAGTGATGAATTATTTATCTACTGGGCAAGTGTGCACATCAGCTTTAAAACTGGGTGCTCATGGACAGACATCCATTTACATTATGATAGAAAATGGTGCAGTTATTGCAATGGCATTTTCATTTTTTAATCAGTAAACTAATCCTGACACAGAAAATGCAGTTTAATGGCAAAGAGAAGCAGTGTGACATCACTGTCACTATGATGGCTTCCATAACGGTGTGTCTGAGGTGCAGGATGAATAAGCTCCAGGCCGCATCCACTCGCAGCATTTTGCACATTTCCTTTTACATTGTCACTTCATTTGGAGAGGACGAGGCAGGAGAGTAAGGTGCTGGAGACAAATGAAGAGTCATGAAACAGCTCCCTGTGTGTGTGTGTGTGGGGGGGGGGGGCACTGTAACAGTAGCTTCTCTCTGAGCCAGAGGCCCCATACTAATACATACTGTGTGCTGTATTAATGCACTTTAAACACGATGCACGTGGCAGCACCCCCGCAGCTTCATCTTTAATGTCCCATTATCTCATCAGCCAAAGTCCGTCTGAGTACACGGTAAGATGGCCCGGTGCTTAGAGAATGCTTTTCTATAAGCACTTTTTACTACACGCCTTTCAGAGGTTTTGTTTGGCTGCTTTTTCACTCATTTTCAGTTTAGTACTTCTGCCTGACCATTTTCAGAGAAATGGTTTTTTCCGAGCACAGAAAAGGCAATGCCCAGCTTGTTTCTTTAGCTGAAGGTGCGTCAAAATGTATTTTTCCCAAAGATCTATTAGCTGAAAATGTGTTGAGGAAACTGGACAAGTGGAGGACAAAAGCAGCAGGCCTAAATCATCTACAGCAGATGAACAGTACCTGAAACTCATGTCCTTAAGAAACAGGAAGAATCCAGCAAAGACCTGACACAGCACCGGAGAAAAGCATCTGGCTATTCAGTTGATCCATCTACTGTCTGCCAAAGCCTCATCAATGGTCCAAGTGGAAGGGTGGCTGTCAAGAAGCTTTAGGATGGGAAACCTGGAGAAAAGGCTGTGGTATGCCAAATTACACAGGAAATGGAGTGAAAACCAGTGGTCGTCAACATGTCTGGAGGAGGGCTTTGACTTTGGCTTGACTTGTGCGGTGGTGTGGGCTCCTCTTTCTGGGTGCCCGTGCTCTCTGGCCTCTGTTGGGTCCTGGCGAGGGTCCCGGGCCCTGGTGGAGACCTTCCTGCATGTTTCTGCCTCGGCACACAGGCGTCCACTACTTCTTGGCCTTTGAGGCAGGTTGCAGCCACTTGGGGCCCCTGGGCTCACGTGAGTTCTTACCACCGTTCATATCACATCTATCGTATCAAAATCTTTATTTTGAACATGTAAGTAACGTGTTAATACAATCAGTTTTTTTTATGTTCAAAAAGGAGTGGGAGGAAGCAAATGCTTATTAATTCCTACCTCTAACTTGCTCATTTTTATATCTGCTCAGATTATACAATCTGAAATATGTGCACAATAGGTACATAATACACAGTCCCTTGTTGTATTATCTTTACAAATTAATCTATAATTATTTAACTATACCTGTCCAGAAGTATTGCTTTTTGATAGTATGTCATAATAATCAGTTATTTTTTTACATACAGAACATCCATATAAATATTTAACACCCTACCTCCCTCATATAGTGTTTTATAAGCCTTATTTTATATAATTTTTAAAACTGATTTATGTTAGTACATCTTTTCAAATTCTCTTCTAAATGATTCCACGGAGCGCTCTGCACGTGCTCCTCGTTGTTGTCCTTCCTCAGCTCATAACCCCCTTCTCTGTCTGTGAACATTTATCAATGCTTTCTCCAGGTATCCGGCATCATTAACTATCCTTATTGCTCTTTTTTGTAATGTTTTGCAATGATTTCTGGTTCAGAACATTCTTATTTTTCCTAACACGGCGACGCTCTTTGCTGCTTTTGCTTTTACATGACTAACGTGAGGCTTCCAGCAGATTTTATGATCCAACATTACACCCAGAAATTTGTTCTCATACACCCTTTCTGTACATACCTTTTATTGTTTTGTTTTCCAAACCACATCATTTTTGTTTTACTCAAATTTAATGAGAATTTGTTCAAATCAAACAATTGTTTCAATCTATTCATTTCTGTTGAGACTGTTTCTAAAAGCTGATGTAAACTGTCACCTGAACAACAGATATTAGTATCATCTGCACATAGTACAAATTTCAGTATGTAGGAGACATATTTACATGTGTCATTTATGTATAATATGAAAAGTTTTGGACCTAGCCCGGACCCCTGAGGAACTCCACAGTTCATATCCACGCAGGCTGATTTGTATTCACCTATTTCTACAAATTGCTTCCTGTTTCTTAAAATGGTCTTCACCCAATTCAGCCCCACCCCTCTGATATCACACCTTTCCAATTTGTTGAATAGTATGTTGTCATCAATGGTGTCAAAAGCTTTTTTTGAGTCTATAAATATTCCTGCTGCATACCTTGTCTGCAGAATTAGAGATTTCTTCAGTTAATTCTATTAATGCCAAAGACGTTGACGTGTCCTTTCTGAATCCACACTGGCTGTCAGTGAGCAGTTTGTTTTTCAATGAAGTCATCTAACTTTCCAGTATCATGGAGAACTGAGAGAGCAAAGAAACAGGCCTGTATTTTGTAAAATGGTGTGTGTCACCTGATTTATATAAAGGTATTACTTTCACTATTTTCATTTGGTTTGGAAATGTACCAGTTTGAAAAGACAAATTACAAATATGTGTTAGTGTTTTTTCAGTTTCTTCAATAGTTCTTTTTACTATTGCCATATCAATATCATTCCAGTCAGCTGATTTTTTAACTCTTGCTTTTTTTTTTACAGTTTCTATGATTTCTTTTCCTTCTGCTGCTCTAAGAAAGATAGAATGAGGATTTTTTTCCCCAGACTTCCTCCAATCCTTCTGATTCTCAGGTATTTATTTTATTGGCCAACTCTGGTCCCACAATTACAAAAAATGTATTAAACCCACTAACTATATATTTCATGTCGTTTATGGTTCTGTCATTGTCAACAAAATATTCAGGATAAGCTGCATTACTTGATCTATTCCCAATAATACTGTTTAACACATTCCAAATACTTTTAATGTTACTTTTATTCTTCTCTAATAATTTATTATAATATTGCTTTTCACAAATCCTCATTATATCAATTAGTTTATTTTTATATACTTTATGTTTCCTCTCTTTCTCTATTGTTCTGTCTTTTATAAATTGCCTATAAAAAGTATTTTTCTCTTTACAGGCATTTTTTCGACCTTTAGTGATCCCTGGACTATCTGTGTGTGTTTGACCACCACTGCAGCGCCTTACAGGACAGTTCCTATCACATAAGGTCAGAATCACAATCCATTTATTGTCATTACATGAAACATGCAACGAAAAGAAGTTCCAGAACACCCATCCAAGAGGACCGACGAATGTCTTGAATATCTTTAGAAATGAAATATTATACTATGTTAATATCCCCCTCTTCACAAACCTCGTCCCAGTTCTGTTTTAGTAATTCTTTTTTTTTTAATGCATTTATTTTTATTCTGTTCTTACTCTTTTAAATTTTAAATGCTGAGTTTCCCTCGGTTTCCTATAATTACAGTAGTGGACAATAAAAACTGGTAGGTGATCACTTATGTTGTTATACACTCTTAAACAACACAATATAACTCCAAGTAAATCAAACTTCTGTGAAATCAAACTGTCCACTTAGGAAGCAACACTGATTGACAATCAGTTTCACATGCTGTTGTGCAAATGGAATAGACAACAGGTGGAAATTATTGGCAATTAGCAAGACACACTCAATAAAGGAGTGGTTCTGCAGGTGGGGACCACAGACCACTTCTCAGTACCTATGCTTTCTGGATGATGTTTTGGTCACTTTTGAATGTTGGTGGTGCTTTCACACTCGTGGTAGCATGAGACGGACTCTACAACCCACACAAGTGGCTCAGGTAGTGCAGCTCATCCAGGATTGCACATCAATGTGAGCTGTGGCAAGAAGGTTTGCTGTGTCTGTCAGCGTAGTGTCCAGAGGCTGGAGGCGCTACCAGGAGACAGGCCAGTACACCAGGAGATGTGGAGGAGGCCGTAGGAGGGCAACAACCCAGCAGCAGGACCGCTACCTCCACCTTTGTGCAAAGAGGAACAGGAGGAGCACTGCCAGAGCCCTGCAAAATGACCTCCAGTAGGCCACAAATGTGCATGTGTCTGCACAAACGTTTAGAAACCGACTCCATGAGGATGGTATGAGGGCCCGACGTCCACAGATGGGGGTTGTGCTCACAGTCCAACACTGTGCAGGATACTTGGTATTTGCCAGAGAACACCAGGATTGGCAAATTGGCCACTGGCGCCCTGTGCTCTTCACAGATGAAAGCAGGTTCACACTGAGCACATGTGACAGACGTGACAGAGTCTGGAGACGCCGTGGAGAGCGATCTGCTGCCTGCAACATCCTTCAGCATGACCGGTTTGGCAGTGGGTCAGTAATGGTGTGGGGTGGCATTTCTTTGGAGGGCCACACAGCCCTCCATGTGCTCCCCAGAGGTAGCATGACTGCCATTAGGTACCGAGATGAGATCCTCAGACCCCTTGTGAGACCATATGCTGGTGCGGTTGGCCCTGGGTTCCTCCTAATGCAGGACAATGCTAGACCTCATGTGGCTGGAGTGTGTCAGCAGTTCCTGCAAGATGAAGGCATTGAAGCTATGGACTGGCCCGCCCGTTCCCCAGACCTGAATCCGATTGAGCACATCTGGGACATCATGTCTCGCTCCATCCACCAATATCACGTTGCACCACAGACTGTCCAGGAGTTGGCGGATGCTTTAGTCCAGGTCTGGGAGGAGATCCCTCAGGAGACCATCCTCCACCTCATCAGGAGCATGCCCAGGTGTTGTAGGGAGGTCATACAGGCACGTGGAGGCCACACACAATACTGAGCCTCATTTTGACTTGTTTTAAGGACATTACATCAAAGTTGGATCAGCCTGTAGTGTGTTTTTAACCTTTAATTTTGTGTGACTCCAAATCCAGGCCTCCATTGGTTAATAAATTTGATTTCCATTGATGATTTTTGTGTGATTTTGTTGTCAGCACATTCAACTTTGTACAGAACAAAGTATTCAATGAGAATATTTCATTCATTCAGATCTAGGATGTGTTATTTGAGTGTTCCCTTAATTTTTTGAGCAGTGAATAATAGCCCACTCACTGTATTATCTTCCATTATGTTTGTAAATATATTATCTATTAATATAGCACAATATGAAGTAATTCGACTGGCTCTGGTGATTTTTGGATAAAAGTCCATACTGTACATGCTGTTAATAAACTCATTCCATAATTTTTGGATTGAACAGGTCAATGTTGTAGCCGAACGAACAGTCTTACTCAAAACATTTGTAGACATTTTTTCCATCCACTCTTTGAATAAGTCAATACTGGATCCAGCACCCTACACACACAACTCACAATAATATTTTTTATCTTTTCCATTCGGATCTCTATGGTGATACATTCTAGCAGATCATCGATGGCTTCTGCCATACTCTCCACTACCTTAGATGTTCATTTTTTATCCACATATATGCCACACCTCCTCCACTCTTGTTCATTCTGTTTGTGTAATTTAATTCATATCCATCAATTTCAAAATCCACACCTTTTTCAGGGTTGATCCAAGTTTCTGATATTGCTATTATATTGAATGGTTTACTGAATAGTTTTATATATTGTTTAATGTTATGGAATTTGGCATGAAGGCTTCTGCTGTTAAAGTGGATCATGGATATATTTGCTTTGATGAAAAACTTCCATTGAACTCTTAGTCTGTATAATAATTGCAGTTATTGTTGATGTTGATATAAAAGTTATGTTCTGGATCTCTGTCACGTTCCATATCTTGTGTTTTATAACCTGTATATTCGAAGGATTCCAGCTCAGTTAGAGATGTAAGCACACTATCGGTAATTATTATGGTTGGGAGTTGTTTTCCTGGTATATGAGACTGGTATATGTTACCTTGTTGTATTTGCCTTAAAGATATTTTTCCAGTTCCTCCATGTTCCTAATGACCAGCTTGGCCTCTTCTGGTGTCCCATTTAACTTGATGAAGATTTTGCAGTTTGTGGTCCATGTAAATTGTATTTTTTCTGCTTTTTCAAGAGACGAGCTTCTCTGGCAACATCTGCATTTTCCTTGGTCAAATGTTCATTCATATAAACATCTGTTCCTTTCAGCAGCTTCCCTTGTTTCAGTAGATCCGATTTGTGTTTTCTGTCTGCAAACTGCAGTATTATGGCCCGTATGTCTGTTTTCTCTGTGGAAGTGGGTGACAGGCCTCACTGTTGTTTCTGTCCACCACAATCTCCTCAGCCTTAAAAAAGTTTGTTACTTGGTGTTCCACAGATTCAGCATCTTGTTCATTTGGTTCTTCTCCAGTCATCGTCGTCACTGCCCGGGTGTATGTACGTGGTTTTATCTTTAGACCTGTGACGTCGTTCATCCGAGACGATTCTTCCAGCTCCGCAACCCGATTCTCCAGCGACACAATCCTCCAATCCTCCTCTTTAGAAGCCTTAGGGCTTTAACTTCTTCCACCAAGCTCAGTGTTGTTTTCTGCTGTTCTCTAATAGCAGAAACCTCCACTGTCAGCATGTTGAGGGATCTTTTTTGGTGGCATTCTGGTTTGTGTAAATGCCAGCCCGTGATGTATCAGTGTAGCAGTGATGAACTTTGGTACAGATCCACCAAAATACATGAAAGGCAACTCTCATATCCTCAGTCCTTCAAGGTATTCCTGTGCTTGGATCAGGTGACCAGACCAGTCCAGCATCATCAATCAGAACTGTGATTCTGTGTTACGATGTTCGGTCTCTGGTGATTCTGGTGACTTTGATGAGAGTGGGGGTGTCCTCAATATCCCCACACTGCTTTGTTTCTGCTCGTTTCTTTGTCGTTGTTTAGGTGTCTGGTTGCTGATTTCACTGAGGGGCATTTTGCTGGTGACTTCCAAAAATGTATCGGGCAACAATTCTGTCATAATGAGTCAAGCTCACCACTTCTGATTGGGGAAAGATCACATGCATGTCCTCACGTCTGCATGGACACATGGACACACACACACACACACACACACACACACACACAAAGGGGCTAATGACGTATCAAGATTACCTAAAGAAATTACAAGAAAGGGTTCTGTGCTAGGACCAATTTTATTTACATTGTACATGCTTCCCTTAGGCAGTATTAATAGAAAACATTGCATCAATTTTCATTGTTATGCAGATGATACTCAGCTTTATCTATCCATGAAGCCAGATGATACACATCAATTAGTTAAACTGCAGGAATGTCTTAAAGACATAAAGGCCTGGATGACCTCTAATTTCCTGCTTCTAAATTCAGATAAAACTGAAGTTCTTGTACTTGGCCCCACAAATCTTAGAAGCACAGTGTCAAACCAGATACTTACTCTGGATGGCATTACTTTGGCCTCCAGTAACACTGTGAGAAATCTTGGAGTCATTTTTGACCAGAATATGTCCTTCAATGCACATATTAAACAGATATGTAGGACCACTTTTTTGCATTTGCACAATATTTCTAAGATTAGAAACATCCTTTCTCAGATTGATGCTGAAAAGTTAATCCATGCATTTATTACTTCTAGGCTGGACTACTGTAATTCATTATTATCAGGCTGTCCTAAAAACTCCCTGAAAAGCCTTCAGCTGATCCAAAATGCTGCAGCTAGAGTACTGACAGGGACTAGAAAGAGAGAGCAGATTTCTCCCATATTGGCTTCTCTTCATTGGCTCCCTGTTAAATCTAGAATAGAATTTAAAATCCTTCTCCTAACATACAAGGTCTTGAATAATCAGGCCCAGCTTGGATTCAGGAGACAGACACCCTCTCTATTTTTAAGATTAGGCTTAAAACTTTCCTTTATGATCAAGCTTATAGTTAGGGCTGGATCAGATGACCCTGAACCACCCCTTAGTTATGCTGCTATAGGCCTAGGCTGCTGAGGGGGGTCCCATAATGCACTGTTTCTTCTCATTCACCTTTATTTACTTGTTTATACTTCACTCTGTATTTAATCATTATTATTAATCTCTGTCTCTCTTCCACAGCATGTCTTTTGTCCTGTCTCTCTCTCTCCCCTCAGCCCAACCGGTCGCAGCAGATGACTGCCTCTCCCTGAGCCTGGTTCTGCTGGAGGTTTCTTCCTGTTAAAAGGGAGTTTTTCCTTCCCACTGTTGCCAAGTGCTTGATCATAGGGGTCTATGTATTATTGTAGGGTCTTTACCTTACTACACAAAGCACCTTGAGGTCACTGTTTTGATTGATTTGGTGCCATTTAAATAAGATTTAATTGAACTGATCCTCAACACATGGCCTGGGTTCTGGAACCAGTCTCCTGGAGAGGACTCAGTCTCCGTTCCAGTCTGGAATTGTTGTCAGTGCGACGCAGTGTGCTGGGGTGGGTATCCTTGTGTACCTTGGCTTGCTACCCGTATGTCTGAGTTTTCACTGGGTCGTTTCCCTTCGGTTCGGGGAACAGGTCCTGACTGCTGTTTGAGCTTACGCGCTGGATGACATTTCAAAGTATCCAGCCTTCTTGGAGTCACTGGCTGGCATGCTCCATCTGGTGACTGTCATCCTGCTTAGAAACTTCAATGCTCATGTGGGCAGCAACAGTGAGACCTGGCAGGGTGTGTGCAAATCACAGTTTGTCCATAACAAACACTGGACACAAGCTGAGCTATCAGTAATGGTGAGACACCCCCATCCCTCTGTTTTGTCTAAAGAGGGCATGTCAGTGGGATTAAGGAGGACCTCAAAAAAATTTCCTTCCAAAGCCCCCCTATTCTCAGTTGAAGTTAGCAGTGCCCCCCACACAATATACACCGTGTGAGGACGACACCACTTTCCCTTGCCGAGTTGCCAGTCTGAGTCTTTTTCCATGGCCTCAGCGAACTCCTCCCCCAGGTCGTCCTATGGGGGTCAGGTCGTCCTATGGGGGCTGCTTCGGGAGTATCAGGTCCATTGGGTTATCTGGTCCCTGTACAATCAAGAGCTTGGACCACATTGCTGGCAATGTTCTCAGTTGCCTACTGTTTGTCACAGATTCTGTTAACTGTAGCCAAGGGGTAGAGGGTGTTGGGTACATTGGTCTCAAGAACATTTGTCAGTTATGATCTTTGTGCTCTTTCCTGCTGTCACACCAAGTGATTTTCTAGACTTTCAGCACGTCTTTGTCCTCAGAAAATTTCAGGACATCCCCAGTATACGTTCTGTATCTTGGATATTTGAATTCTTCCTCTGAATAATCATGATTACAGAAAAAAATGTGTAATTGGGCAACAGTTTAGATATTAGGAATAAAATATTTCTGTGGAAACTTTATTTAGCTGAAAATAGCAACAGTCCAAGCTGCAGTAATCACTGTTTTCATGTAACAGCGAAACCAGGTTAATTATGCAAGTGAAGGGTACAGGATTGATTTTTAACACAAAATGAATACACATTATGAGATAATAGCATTATTTAGTAGTCCCAAACCAGCAGTGTGCCAGTGATCACTGCTGCAGACATTACTATACGTCCTATATGTTGCTGCATTTCCATCCAGTTTCAGTTCTGCTTGTCTTTGAACAACTGACCTCAGCAACATAAAAACATCTAGTTAACACACACACATTCTTTATATCATATATAAAATGTTTAGTCAAACTAAATGATGCATGTTGAAAGCAGTGGTGATTCTGTGTTTACTGAATTTGGTCCTAACGCTGCTTGATGACAAGCAGATTTTTCAGCATGTCAAACGAGTTTCCATCAGGCTCCACTGAGACCACACCCTGCTCCTTGCTGTGAACTTGGAGGAAGCCATTGTGGTCCAGGCCCATCACCTGAGCTTCTGGTCCTTCCTCGCTCCAGAGACGCACCCGGGTCCCACTGAGGTCAGGATAAAGAGAGACACCTCTTCAGTTAAAATGTGATTATGGAGTCCAGGAAACTTTAGAAAACTGAAGTGTCTAAAGCCCAAATCTAGAGCCCCTGTATTCTTATGTTAAAAAAAGCAGGTCATCTGTTTCAGTACGTCTGCCTGTCTTTTACACATTATGTATGAGGATCGCTCTGCATCAATTATGAAATATTTATTAGAATCACTGACTGCATTTTACTCATGTTTCGAGAAGGCTACATGCACATAAAAAAGATTTTAGACACATCAGAAAAAGAAAGTGAAATATGACAGCGCAAGAAAAAATACTCAAAGGAGATTTTAGGTTATGATTTATTTTCTATTTTCCAACAGGTGGCAACACTTGATGTCCTTCCCTTTCCTAACGTACTTAGGAAAGTAAATGCATTAAAGAAATATGTAGTTAGTGAAATACACTGCATTACAGTTCACCTGGATTAGAAACTGTTAGTAAAAGCAACACTAAGAACTGGTATGGCAGTGATACTTGCTTTGAATCTGATCAGGTTTGAATCTCTCCAGGTTGAAATGAACACAAAAAGATCTTTGATTCTACACAGCAACACTAATATAATGTTTCTGATTATAAATAAAGGTAAAATCTTAGTCCAAAGCCTCAAGGGTTGTCTACAGTACACACCTGTGAAGCCATCTCTTATAGTAGGTGGGCAGGACAGACTCTGGTCCTCCTTGTTGGAAGTTGTTGATGAGGTCTTCCAGGCAGCTGACAGTCCGAGCGATGAGCTGGGCACAGCTGAGCGGCTGCAGGCTACAGTTGTGCTGTAAGTTGTACCACTGGATCAGGTCATTGATGCACACTGTGGGGTTGCTGTTTGTCACATTAAACCCACAGCCTGTAGGGAACAATATGATTAGGAGATATTTACTATATTCTGAGATCACTGAGGTTTCTGTGCATTTGTTCATGCACAGCTCTCTAATGTTCCCACCACAGCGTTTCCATCGGGGACCCGACCATTATAATAACACTCTGATTCTAAACACGCCGTACTTGTCCAGTCTAATTGTACTGGTATGAACCCTGACCTTAACATACTGAGGCCTGTAGAGTCTATTTTGACAGTTTCTCTGAGTCAGTCTGACCTTGAGGTGAATTTCCTGGAATGTCCACTCCTGGCAAACTGTGGCACTGTGTTAGCACAAACCTGGAAGCTGCAGACCAGCAAACTGCCAAAACTTGTGCTTTTACAGAGGCAGAGGTTTTGACGTTTTCTGAATAGCAGTTGATCAAGTGCATTTGACTACCAGCACTTGGCTCATATCCTTTAAATTCCTATGGAAGGAGTAAGGGAGAACTCAGGACTGCACAGAGAATGGTGAAAAACTAAGTACCCCCTAAGTATCACATGACTCTATAGGCTAGAATAGGTGCACAGTCAAATTACACAGAAGTACTGACCTCCTTTACTAAGAGACACAAATGATTCATGCATTTCTACAAGTTGCATATATATATATATATATATATATATATATATATATATAAATAAATAAAAACAACATTCCAGCATGTGTGAAAAGTTTTTGAAAATAGAACAAAGCCCGAGTACTGCGAGAGCAGTAAGCACACTGTAGACAGGTACAGGCATGAATGGATGTTAGGGCTGAGTTCAAATTTGCCTGTGGTGTGGATGCAAGACAGACAAAGTGGTTAAATGGATGGACTAATGCACTATTTGAAGTCCACCATCCATCCATCCTCTTCCGCTTATCCCGGGCAGGGTCGTGGGGGGCTGGAGCCTATCCCAGCTGACATAGTGTGAGAGGCAGGGTACACCCTGAACAGGTCGCCAGCCTGTCACAGGGCCAACACAGAGAGACAGACAACCTTTCATACACACATTCAATTTAGAGTGACCAGTTAACCTAACCCAGTAACTGCATGTCTTTGGACTGGAAAGGAAACCCACTCAGACACGGGGAGAACATGCAGACTCCACACAGAGAGGCCCGGGCCGAGGTGGGAACCCAGGCCTTCTAGATGTCATTCTAGCTGTGAGGCAGCAGTGCTAGAATGACATCACGTCACCGTGCTGCCATTTTAGATCTAAAAAGAAGAAACCAAACAGCGTGGGGACAGCGTGCAGTGGAGCAGCCACACTCCCCGCAACTTCCAACAAATGGGACTTTCACATGAATCAACCAAGGAACCATACAATTACTATTTCCAGCTGATTTCCAGGTTGAAAATGAGAAGCAAAGACCAGCTGAGAAGGGGCGTGTTAGTTTAGCCACTTCGTGTTGATGCGAGTGCAACACTGAACTACGTCTTGAAGCGTGCAGACCGTCACCTATGAGCAGATGGGAAGTTGATCCCATCACTGTGGAAGTCACCAGCACTCCTCCAAGCTTCATCAGGTTACTGTAGTAGATGTCATTGGGCCACTTCACCCTCAGATCCAGGTCCTATAAAAGTTTAGACATCATTAGTCTTACACGTACTTCATTTCATACCCAACAGTGACCTTTAATATGCTTTGAACATGTGTTCAAAGACTGACAACAACAACTATCTGAACATCCACGGGCAGCAGCTCAGTAATGACAGAGACGGGGGGAGATCTTATAGTAAGAGCACAGTAACATTTTAGTAACAATATAAAAATGTACAAGCAAGGAAATGGCAATGTGTGTGCAGTGCAGTAGGATAAAACCCTTTTATCATAAGGACATTAATATGGTAGTAATGTTGTAAACAGTCCGATATGGATACCTGATATCCAGGAAGTGTGCAGACAGCCTCCACCACTGCAAGAGCAGCCAGATGTTGCAGAAAGGGAATCCTCTGTCCGAGCCGGGAATTCAGCTCAACCTGGACACTCAGAGTGAACATGGCACACCCCAGAGGGCCGAGCCAGGCATTCCTGCCCCTCCCTACAGCCGAAAACACAAGAAACACACACGGAGACACAACGTTGTTATAATAGCATATTGCAAAATTTATGCAACTCAAACTTCGATGTACATCTGAGATAGGTACTGTATGAGTGCTGTGTTTGTGGCACTACACTGCGATGAACTGACCTCTTCCCTTGCTTTGTCGAGTAGCAACTACTATTAAACCCACATCCTTTGGTAAGTGTAGAGTCAACCTGAAGGGAGACACAAATTGAGGAAAAAAGTTACAACTTACATCATGAATCTCATTGGGACTCCTGGGAATCCTGATGTTGTTTCTCACACTAATAATGAATTCTCTTAATGAAATCGCAACAACAACATCTGGCAGATGACTGCTTCGTCAATGACCTCCCCTCCACTGCAGCTTCAAAAGTGTCAAGTTTACACTTTTTATAAAGCACTTTGCAAGAACAAACATGTTTTACAATATAAAGATAAAATACAGCCATACAGCCGAAGCATGCTCGACCTCATCACTGTAACAGCTGCAGCGCAGGCCAAGACCTGTGCACTAAGCCATCGTGTCATTGGCTGATCAATGTGTCATTGGCAACGCAGCCAATGACACATTGATCAGTGGATAAAAACATCAGTCAGCACTTTTTACAGCAGCATTTAAGCTGCCTGACCCCCAAAAATGACCAAACAAAAAGTGGACTTTGAAAACAGGTGGGAGGCAGCGGACCTGTTCACCGATATCGGAGGTAAACTGCTCTGTCTCTTCTCCCTGCCTGCGATGCAGAGGGACACCTGCACAGGTGAGCTGACAGTGCATCACTGCGTCACACAGCAGGAAACGCTACAGCAAAGTCCTGAAGACACAACGCACCACACGTGCCGCAACACACACACACAGTGAACTTTATTAGAGGCAAAGGTTTAAGTCAACGGCAGTTTCGGAGGAAACAGCTTCTGAATTTGGTGACGTGCCTTATACACAGGTGAGATGAGCTACCTGAGGAAATCTGTCAGTTCATGGAAAGTAATTAAGAAACAGAAGAAGAGAGAAACTAAAGAGCTTGTTTTTTATTTTTCTGATATCACATCCAAAAAGAAATCTGCACATTGTCATCAGCTTGAAATGTTCTCATTCCCCTGATGATATTTTTGAAGAAAAATATTATATTTTATTTAACGTGTTGAGGAAAAAGTTGCTGTGTTCTGGCCATTCAAATTCATACTGCTGATAGAAATAGTTTCAGATTTAGATGTTCAGTAAAAGTCGAGTCACTTTGCAGTTTTGGTCCGTCCTGAGGTTGACTTTGACACCCCTGATTTAGAATGAAAAGGCACAGATACAACAACTGAACTCAGTCTGAACGGACAGACCTAAACAGTGTCCACAGGTCTTAAGTCCAACAGCAACAAGTTCCACAACTTAGGAGCCACACACCTCAAAAGCACAGTCTCCCTTGGCCTGGACTGCAAGCGTTGGTCAGCAGCGAGACCGGAGACCTGACAGCTACACTCCTCTCCAAAAGTACTGCAACAGTGAGGACAGCCCTTTCTTCCTGCTGTAGACTGAAAACATTTGGGTTTGACATTAAACTGAATACGAGACAAAGAGCAACGTCTCAGCTTTTATTTCCATCTGGATCTGATCCACACTTCAGAAGATGGCAGCTTTGGTCTGAACCCACTCATTTTTCTTGTTAGCAAAAGTACTGGAACATGTGACTGACAGGTGTGTTTTGTTGCCCAGGTGTCCTGTTACACTGGTTATTTAAATAAGGAGTGCTGAGGTCTGCGCTCAGGTTCAGATTTGGGTTCTGCCTGTGCAGACTGTGCATTTATAGTTAGGGGAGGAGCCACCATGAAAACCAGAGAGCCGTCTGTGGGTGAGAAACCAGCAGCTGTGAAGCGGAGAGAAGATGGACAACCAATCAGAGCCATGAACAAACATGAGCCAGTACAACCCTTTGAAACATCCTGAGGAAGAAAGTCATCACAGGTGTACTAAGTAACAGATGTGGACCAGGTAGACCTCCAGAGGGCAGCAGTGAAGGTATCACAACCTACTGCTCACAGAAGCCTTCATGAACAAAAGCACAGAGGCTCCGCCAGAAGATCCAAACCACTAATGGGCAAGAAGAACAGGAAGGCTGGAATTTGACAACAAGCACAAGACGAGCCTCAGGAAAGATGAACCGTTACCATGGTGACAGAAAGGCTAAAGTTTGGAGAAAGAAAGGATCTGCTCATGATCCCAAACATATGAGCTCCTCTGTGAAACAGTGGGGGTGGTGTCACGGTTTGGGCTTGCATGGCTTCTTCTGGGACGGGCTCATTAATCTTCAATGATGATGTCACCATGATGTCACCACGATGTCAGCAGGACAGACGAACTCGGAAGCCTACAGAAGCATTTCGTCTGTCAGTTTAAAGAAAGACGGATCCAAACGGAATGATGATGCAGCAGGATAACGACCTAAACACACACAGGAGCTCATCAGGGGCAGAAGAGGAAGGTTTTAGTCTGGCCTAGTTAATCTGCAGACTTAAACCCTACAGAGCATTTTAGCTGCTGAACAGGAGACTGAAGGGAGGGAGGAGCAGAGATAAAAGCAGAGATGTTGATCTTTGTCTCACTGATTTCTTGGATGTTGAATGTTTTCAGTCTTCAGTAAAACTAAAGGGACTGGCCTCACAGCTGGCCTCTGACCACAAAGAGCACTGGAAACAAAATCTTTAATTAAACCCTAAATTTCCTCTTCCATCTCCTCTAATTATTCTTGCTTCCCTTCATTAATGTCAAATCAAATTAATTTCAGAACTTTTTTAAATGCTGAAAACTCATTTTTATAAGTTTGTTTAAGTGCTCATCACATCATTAAAAATAAGAAAAATTGATGTATCCAAATGATAATGTATTATTTAGGATACAATACGAGAGCATGTGGCCCTCACACTGTCTGCAGAGAAAAACTCCCGGCCCTTGGACAGACGTAGCTGATCACCCCTGTGTGTGTGAATGAGTATGAGACCATATGCTTGGCTGTGTATTTGTATGTCGTCTATGTTGGGATGTGAACACTCAGTGAATGTTTTTCTCCAAACAGTGAGGCACTTTGTGGGTTTAAGACAGTGCTGTACAAATAAAGTTATTATTAACAGAAAAGAAATGATTTGATTAATTTATTAGTTCTGGTCAGGAACTGGTCAACATTTAGTTTGATAATCAATGTTTCTCAAACATCTGATGATTGTCTCCAGTTATCTGAGGCTCTCGTCTTACTGACCACTCAGATCACTTCAGCACTAAGCTACATTTAACACCACATCGATGAAGAGCTTTATCTATGAAACATTTCTGCACTTTATCTACCTCACAGCCTTTGGTGATCAATAATCGATGATCAGTTCAATTAACAAGCATGTATTTGGACTGTGGGAGGGAGCCAGAGTACCCGGAGAACCCAAGACGGCACAGGAACCACATGCAGACCAGCTGCCTGTGAGGTGATGGTGCTAACCACTGCACCACCATGCCGCCCAACAGGCTGGGAGTTTGGAGTGTTGACTGAACAAAAATGAAGATATCCGAGAACATAACATTTTAAAAGTTTTTCAGTTTAAGGATTAAAAAATATGGGCTGCATCACGGAGCCTGTGGAGTAGAGGCACCGTTCAATGCTAGTGGAATCACTTTAATTAGCTCCAGCTGGCCTACCACACACAGCTGAGAAGTCAGCGGTGAGATGGGGACTGTGTTACTACCAAAATGCAAAATGTTTGCACTGTCACTCATCTCCAAATGCAACTAAAGCTCATCCACTGACTCAAGGCAACTGCGCTTTATTGGCTAGTGAATAAAGACTGTGAGGCTCTCTCTGCTGTTGTCATGCAAAACTGCTCTGAGGTAAATCAGCTTAAGCTCCATCCCAGTGAGACGGCAGAGTCAGAGCTTTGCAGCAGACTCCTCTAAGGACTGTTTAGAGCTGTTTCAGAGCTAAATCCAGAGTTTCACTGCTCAGGCAGCTGTTATGCAACAGGCTGAGTAGCTTCCTACTACTGACTATAGTCGCAAAGCCATTAGGCAGGTTAAGCACGGGTAATTAGTGTAACTAATTATGCTAATTATGTCTTGCTGGACAGGCTAACATTTGTCAGCTTTAAATAATAGTGACATGAGCTCTCATGTACAGAAACATACAATCTTTTTAGCGGCAAAATAAACGGTTTTCTGCGAACCACTGAAACCAACAGGAATAAAAACATGTTTATGAAAGACATGTTTGGATATGATTAACTGACAGTGATGAAGCTCATGGACAGGAGGTGATTATTGTTTCCAAAAACCAACAGGTTCATTTAACTGCAGCTGTTACAGCCACTGGTAGATGGACTGGTTCTTATACGACATGCCTCATTCACACAAGTGCTGCTAACATTCACACTCTGATCAAAGCATCTGGACCAACTACACGTTCAGTATCTTGCCCAAGGACACTTTGGCATGGAGACTGGAGCAGCCAGGGATCAAACCACCAACCTTCTGATTTGTAGGGTGACCTGCTCAAGCTCCTGAGCTACAGCCACCCCGAGGAAGATGCTCCTGTTCAGCAGGACCACCGGAGAATCGACCCACCCTGAGCCAACAAATAAGCTCTGTGAGACGAGGGGCCCAGCTGGCTCCCTCGAGCCACTTCAGAAATGGGCTTTATGTAAGAGTAGCTACGGACCACCCTTCTGTGCTTCGTGCACTGAGCGGGGCTGAGAATTGAACTGCATATGGGAATTTATCTCAGTCTTAGAGCCGATCACTGAAATATACATTCCAAAAATCACAAAATCACTGCTGACTCCTGCCTTCCTGTCTGATCCAGTCTAATCTGATCCTGTCATCGATGAGAACAGCAGTCATCATCGTGTTGAAGCCATATCATCATGGACTTTCCACTGAAGCTCTCACTCACACTCTCACTCTCACACACACACTCACTCACACACACACACACACACACACACACACTCACTCTCACTCACACACACACACACACACACACACACACACACACACACACACACACTCACTCACTCACACACACACACACACACACTCTCTTACTTCGGGTTTTATAAGGGGCATCTGCTAGTGCTGCTGGTAAACTGCTGCTCTAAATAAGTAATCCTGGTGCAGTGGTTAGCACTGCTGACTCACAGCTACAATAACACGTAGAAGGTCTGGGTTCGATTCCACCTTGGTCCGGGCCCCGCCCTGTCGGTGTGGGAGTCTGCATGTTCTCCCCATGTCTGTGTGGGTTTCCTCCCACAGTCCAAAGACATGCACTCCTACTGGGGTTAGGCTAATTGGCCACTCTAAATTGCCCACAGGTGTGAATGTGAGTTGCGACAGGCTGGCGACCTGTACAGGTGTACCCTGCCGCTTGCCCTGTGAGCTGGGATAGGCTCCAGCCCCCCTGTGACCCTGAACAGGATAAGAGGATGGATGAATAAAAAGTCTTTAGTTGATGAAAGCTGTGAAAATGACTTCTCTATGCGAGCACAGATTAGAGAGCGATGTGTTTGTGTGGAGAGTTCAGAGTATGAACACTGCAGCACATCCACCTTTACAGAAGAGGAGACTCACACATCTTCTGTCTTAATGCTGGAACAGCAGGGCTGAGTACTTCCTCTAGACAGGGACTCTTATTTTGAAAGAATATCCATGGGATTCTGCAGAAGTCTCCACAAGCCTATAAAAGACTCATTCACGGCCATCGAGGGGCACAAAGTGGTGCTTATTACATCTGATGTTACATCTAATGTCCATGTTCCAAATATGTTTTTCGTGTGGCCGACTGGAAACGTTTCATCACACACACAATAACTCTATAACAGTTTGTAAATGTCATTATAATTACTACTAGAACTGCTGTAATAAATAAAGTATTTATCTAGTGCATCCAGATTCTTTAGTTTTAAAAGCATGATAATAAAATGATGTCAATCAAATGAAACAGGCATTTGAAACATTTGTCGTGCACTCATTCCAACAAGACCCCAACAAAGACACACAAAGCAGCCTATCTGACACTGTGGGAGGATGAGGATGGTCCTCTACCCCCCAGCAGGTCAGGAGGATGAGCCGGCTCAGAGAGAACAGATGAAGCTAAAAACACAGCAGTGCGGAGCCTCTGCTTTTCCTCCATCCACAGCTGATGTTTGTTTTTCCAAAGGTTCGAGTTATGATTTCATGTGTGATTATATGTAAAACCAGAAAGCTGAGCAGACTCCACCCCTGCACTCCCTAACATACCACCTAACACTTCCCACTTCTCAGATTAGAATATCTCAGATTAAAAGATGATTTCTGCCATCGATGCTCATTTATGAAAGAGGATTTGCCGTACATAAGTGTGTTTGCATTGATGCCGGAGCACCAACACAGGGATGATCAATAAGAGAGGACAACCTAATCTGTAAATGTGATTAATTGAGCTAATCCTGTTTACTGTGCAGCAGCAGAAATGATCATTTCCAAATAGCATTATTGGAAGTGATCAATGAGAGAGGGCTGCTCCATTACTGCAGGCCAGCTGAGGCACCAATGAATGACCTTGCTCCTGTGACTGCCTGGGTGTGGCAGCACAGCAATACACAACCATCCACTAGAGTATACACACTCATTTTCAATTAATCTGTACACAATATGCCACAGTTTTGTTCTTTCTATTGAAAAACGAGCTGAGAAGTAGACGACCACACACACACAGTAGTTTGGCACATACACCTCTTCTCAAACACAAATTCAGCTGCTCTGCAGTTTTGTGGGTTTTTCCATTGTGACCTAAACTAAGTGCAGCTGACCTCTGCTTACACCCAAAGACTGATGTTTACCCAGCAGGATAGAAAGAGCCACCAGTGGATTTCCTCCCATGTAAAATGCACCAAACATTTGTGTTCTGAATAAAATGCCTGCAGAGTGACTGGATAATTGTTCTCTTCAAGGCCACCGAGGATCAGGAACCCTCGAGCATCACTCTCTGTGCACCGTCTCTTCTGCAGGTTCTGAATGGCCTTTATTGCACAGCATGCAGTTCAAACACTGCACCACATGTTTCTCAAAATAAGACGCTGAGGATGTTTAGGCATCTGCTTCCAATTTTTTATAATTGTAGGTGGAGCATGCAAGGTCAACTGGGACAATTTGATTTTTATGGTCTAACCTGTTGCCACAGTTGAGGAATCGTTTTCTTGCCATCAAACCTTGATCTGCGGCTCTTTCACAGGAAACAGGACCCCTGCTTCACACACCGTCAGTTTGGATATTGGATTGCTTGTCAAAACAAACAGTGAGTAGCTCGCGATTGTGCACAACTGGAAAAAAGCAACCTTACAAACAAGCTTGTTTTTTTTAATGCCGATTGTTTGTTGCTGTATTTTCCTATTTGTGTGCACACGCTACAAAACAGGATTGTGTAAAGATTAAAGATTCACGGATGCTGCAAAAAGTTTTTATTTTCCAAAAATGCACAAATGCACATGTGCAGAGAACATGGAAAACATGACAAATAGAAGGAACAGATAATGAGGAGCTGCTGCTTCCATGCATCTCAGTTTTTGACCGAAAAATAAGAGGAAATGTGATCCAGGAGCAAAAAGTGGGCCCTGGGGTTTTCATGTCTGAGCCTGAAGCTCTGATCATGGAGGAAGTGTTGCTGCAGGCACAGGGATCGAGTTCAGCACAGCAGGAAAAGAATCATTATGCTCTCTGGAGCAGCCAAGTGCTCTCTGCAGTCTCTGTCTCCCAACATTTTCCACCAATAAACACTTCAACACTCTTAACCAACCTTAACTAAACACCGAACCGCTGAGTGACACCCCCACCAACACTCACACCATCCCATCAATCAACTACGAGGAAAATACAGCACGAAACAGCACACGGCACAAATCCACACACACACACAAGGAAGCAACATTACTGGTTTGATACTGTCTACAGTTAAACAGCTAGTATTGTCAACCAGCAAAAAGATGAAGTGTCAGCTCTGTCTCAATTGTTTCGTTGTTAATAGGACCCATAAACGTTCCTTCTTAAACAATCTGCAGCTTTCAGCTCTTTGGAGCTGAACTCTGACTTTAGGCACTTTTAGAAACACCACAGCTAGAAAGCTGTGAGCGTGTGGAGGAGTACTCTGTAATTCTACATCTGAGTATTTCTGTATACTCCAGGCTCGCAGTGTTGGAGATCGAAATACTAGTTATTCACATAGAAATGATTCTCCATCCATAAGGGAAAAAATCATGACTGTTTCTATAAATGTGGTATTACTCCTCTATAAAGACACTACAGACTGTGTGGCACACCCAGCTCAGCTCAGAAACGGTAAGACGTGACCCCTGCTGAGTTTGCACTCAGCCGTCATGTTGAACATCTGTTCTGAGCCTGAATGATAAAAACTATTTCTAATTTAAAAAATTTGAAATGCAATTCTTTATCATTTTAGATAACTGTGAGGCAGCTGTTTGGTAATAACAGCTGTGCTGATTATTTTTGTTTTTCAAGTACCAGCTGTAGGTTGACTGGTGTGGTGTTACAGCTTTGCCCTCACAGCATGAAGGTTGTGGGTTTGAGTCCGTCAGCCGTAAGACCTACATGTTAGGATAACTGGAGATTTCAGACTGGCTGCAGCAGCCCTGCGATACCCTGGTGTCCTGTCCCAGGGGTCTTTCACCCTCCGCAACCCTGAAGCTGCACACGCTGGTTAAAAAGAAATGGAAGGATGGAAATACAATAAAACCCTGCCATGTTGTCCTTTTATACACCTGCTGCTTTAAACACCGTTCAGTTGGTACAAAACATGCTGAAGGTCTGATGTCCAGAGCAGAACTGAACTTTGTCATCATCCATCTTCTTCCATTCTTATCTCACAGTGGCGAGCGTGCTGAAGCATATCCCAGCTGCCACAGTGAACGGTTGGAAGTCCATCACAAGGCGAACACACAGAGGCAGACAGCCACACACTCTCACATCTACGCCTACAGCCGATCTGGAATCACCATCATTTAAAATGTCTGATGAACACTTAATGATGGGCAGGAAATAACACACCACATGCTTCACACCAGTTTGTGCACAAATGAAACAACAGTGACACAATACAAGTTAGAGTTTAATGTAATTTCCACCAACAACCACCAAATAGGATCCCCTGCCTTTACTACAGCTCGTACACTTACAGAGTGAAACTGAAAGAAACTGCAGTGTGAAGCCTCTCACTAAAGAGCAATGAGATTCCAGTCTAGTGCAGCCTTGTGAGAACGCCATCCTGTGTCTCAGTGCTGGCTATAATTAGCTGCTCCCAGCCAAACAAAGCATTAATACCCTGAACAAACACACAGTCTGCCAGCTATTGAGCCGCAGCTTCAAGACTCTTCGCTCAAGCAGCCAAACCTGTGTTTCCATCAGCTTTTCAGGTTCAAGCAGCGCTGAGTGGCAGGAACGCTGCTTTCACACCAGCTCTGTCTGTTTCTTAGGATTTGCGGCCTAATCCTCCCCAGACAGAAGAAAAGCCCAGTTGTTGGAATTTCAAAGAACTCTGACACATCTGAAATTCATCTCTCCAACTTTTTGGTTAACAAACAGAACCAGGGAGAGAAATGAGACAGTAGGCCCTTAATATCCTCACAAATTCCTACAGGATAATGGAGTGTGTGCGTGTGTGTGTGTGTGTGTGTGTGTGCGCGTGCGTGTGTGTGTGTGCACGTGTGCGCGCGCAAGTATACACTGCTCAAAAAAACTTAAGGGAACACTCAAATAACCCACCTGAATGAAATATTCTCATTGAATACTTTGTTCTGTACAAAGTTGAATGTGCTGACAACAAAATCACACAAAAATCATCAATGGAAATCAAATTTATTAACCAATGGAGGCCTGGATTTGGAGTCACACACAAAATTAAAGGTTAAAAACACACTACAGGCTGATCCAACTTTGATGTAATGTCCTTAAAACAAGTCAGAATGAGGCTCAGTATTGTGTGTGGCCTCCACGTGCCTGTATGACCTCCCTACAACGCCTGGGCATGCTCCTGATGAGGTGGAGGATGGTCTCCTGAGGGATCTCCTCCCAGACCTGGACTAAAGCATCCGCCAACTCCTGGACAGTCTGTGGTGCAACGTGATGTTGGTGGATGGAGCGAGACATGATGTCCCAGATGTGCTCAATCGGATTCAGGTCTGGGAACGGGCGGGCCAGTCCATAGCTTCAATGCCTTCATCTTGCAGGAACTGCTGACACACTCCAGCCACATGAGGTCTAGCACTGTCCTGCATTAGGAGGAACCCAGGGCCAACCGCACCAGCATATGGTCTCACAAGGGGTCTGAGGATCTCATCTCGGTACCTAATGGCAGTCATGCTACCTCTGGCGAGCACATGGAGGGCTGTGTGGCCCTCCAAAGAAATGCCACCCCACACCATTACTGACCCACTGCCAAACCGGTCATGCTGAAGGATGTTGCAGGCAGCAGATCGCTCTCCACGGCGTCTCCAGACTCTGTCACGTCTGTCACATGTGCTCAGTGTGAACCTGCTTTCATCTGTGAAGAGCACAGGGCGCCAGTGGTGAATTTGCCAATCCTGGTGTTCTCTGGCAAATGCCAAGCGTCCTGTACGGTGTTGGGCTGTGAGCACAACCCCCATCTGTGGACGTCGGGCCCTCATACCATCCTCATGGAGTCGGTTTCTAACCGTTTGTGCAGACACATGCACATTTGTGGCCTGCTGGAGGTCATTTTGCAGGGCTCTGGCAGTGCTCCTCCTGTTCCTCCTTGCACAAAGGTGGAGGTAGCGGTCCTGCTGCTGGGTTGTTGCCCTCCTACGGCCTCCTCCACGTCTCCTGGTGTACTGGCCTGTCTCCTGGTAGCGCCTCCAGTCTCTGGACACTACACTGACAGACACAGCAAACCTTCTTGCCACAGCTCGCATTGATGTGCCATCCTGGATGAGCTGCACTACCTGAGCCACTTGTGTGGGTTGTAGAGTCCGTCTCATGCTACCACGAGTGTGAAAGCACCACCAACATCCAAAAGTGACCAAAACATCATCCAGAAAGCATAGGTACTGAGAAGTGGTCTGTGGTCCCCACCTGCAGAACCACTCCTTGTGTCTTGCTAATTGCCAATAATTTCCACCTGTTGTCTATTCCATTTGCACAACAGCATGTGAAATTGATTATCAATCAGTGTTGCTTCCTAAGTGGACAGTTTGATTTCACAGAAGTTTGATTTACTTGGAGTTATATTGTGTTGTTTAAGTGTTCCCTTTATTTTTTGAGCAGTGTATATGAACCTAACTGTATGAAATAGTTTGTAACCAACAGTGTTCGGGGGGGTTTGGAAATCCTTGCAGGCAGGAGGGACCTGATCACAGTTCAATGGATCATCCAACTGAGGGTCTGAGGACAATGCACAGAACACAACCGTGTCAAGCCGCCGAACACCAAACCTCTGAGGTTTAGCAGAGCGACTAAAAGAAAATCCCACAATGAACAGACAAACTGAAGCGACTGGTTTGCCATCGAATGAAAAATGACTGCTTCCTAATTTAAATGAAAGCTCCAAAAGATAACAGCTTGAGTAACAACAAATCTGCAGGGACCCTCAGACACACTGAAGTGAGCGATGAAGCTCCTCCTTATGCTTCTCTACAACTGTTTAAAACTGTCAGTTCTACAAAAACACACAAAACACCCACGTTTTCCTCTTGAAATAATAAGGATCGTGAATACCTAAGAAAACACAAATGCTAGAAGAAACAGAACAGGCATTCCTTAATAATAACATTAATCAAGGCCACTCCAGAGAACATCTGGAAACTCAAACATTAGCAGTGAAATCAAATTGCAGCAACACGTTTGGGGTTGTATGGCCTACTTATTCACCCTGCTTTAGTTTCTGTATAACCTTAATGACAACACTGTCTGTTCCAATCAGCTCAGAGCCGCTCTAAGATCCATTTTTCAAACTTTATGACAGTTTTAATTGCTCCCACCTGCTGCCTCATCGACTCGCTCAACAGCCACTTTCACTCACATGTGTGGATGCAGACAAAGAAGTCTATTAGGTGCAACTTGCCTTCGCTCCAGTGAGGTCACTTAGGCATTAAATTAGTTCCAGCCTGGTTCCAGTATGAAATACTACATACATACATACACGGGAAAACTTTATACCGTCTCATCTTTGTTCTCTCTACTGCCTGCTGTCAGATTTTTGGTAGAGGCACTTTGACTAATTAATGATTGACCATCACACAGAGACTGTGACATTATCCAGTGGTCTTTATTATCCGTTTGCTCATTCAACATATACTGCATGCATACACGACATGCATATATGCATGCTGTGTGCAGAGCTGGTGGTCTGTTCCTTGTGTGAGTGTGTATGTATTAATATAGCTGTGTTTGCACTAAAAAGTTTTAGGTGTATGAATAACAGACAATCCCAATGTTAACACAGGAAGCTTGTTTTCAGTCAGGGTGCATTTTTAATCTGTCTACAGATGGGTGAAAAAAATCATCTGTTAAATCCATCAAGCTTACTGGCACGAAAGGTAAACAAAAAAATCTTTAACAAAATGGCTCCAGAGCGAGAGCTCTGCTCTACACGTGTTTGGGAACGCTGACCTGGGCTGACCTTCGAGCCTTGCCTGAATTTTTATGCTGGCTATGAACTATAAACAAACATTAATTTGGCGTCTGCCACCTGACCCCTCAGAATCAGCTGATTCTTTTTTACAACAACCTCTTCAGATTTAATGAAGCCGCACAAAATTGGACCTTACTGTAATATGAAGGCTTTCAGACAGAAAGGCCCTTCAAGAACAAGAAACGTTTAAGTGTCACAATCTAAAGTTACATTTTTGTTCAGCATGCTTCTTTGTATAACCAACAACTGAAGTCATGGGATATATCAAAGTTTCAATAACCAAACTGCACCAATGAAATGTCTACGACAGAATAGTAGAAACAAGCATCAGTACCCTCAATGTTTTATTCAAAAATACTGGAAACAATAAGGTGACTTCAACAGTGCCACTCCCTGCGTACCGAGGACCTCTAACGGACAGTTTGAAACAAAGTAAAGGCAATATTTTAGCGTGGCTTCATTAATTATGGTTTGGGGTTATAATACACACAAATAAACTGATTTTAAGGTGGTCAGTTGAGAACTTTTCCCAGATTTGGCTGACATGGAACCCAAATACTAAATTCAGACACAACAGACTGAATGATGAGCTCCTGACCATGTGACAGTGGGATGGGGGTTCTTTTGCTCACAGGATTCTGATCTATGAGCCACAACAATGGAACCTCTGACAGCTGTAAAGAATATCATTAAACAGCATGTTGCCATTCAACGTTCCTAAAGGTAAACTTGGGTCTTGGCAGCCACGTCAGTGTTACTTTGATACACTACACTGCCAAAAGCATTCGCTCAGCTGCCCTCACACATTAAGTGGAGTTCACTGAGCTCCTGAGAGCGACCCATTCTTTCACTGATGTTGGTAGAAGCAGTCTGCATGCCTAGGTGATGGTTTATACACCTGTGGAAGGGACTGGAACACCTGAACTCAGTGATCTGGATGGTGAGTGAAGACTTTTGGTAATATAGTGTATTTATTACTTTTCTACACATTATTGCAAAATAAGCACACCCCTCATTGGCATAACCCCCACAGGATATGTGCACTGCAAAACCTGCTCTGAAATGGCTCAGGGAACACACCAAGAGCCCAAGGCGTTCTCCTGGCCTCTGAAGTCTCCAGATTTAAATTTGATTGTGCAGGTGAAGGATGTGCAGGTAAGCCTGATCCACAGAACACAGAGAACCCGCTGATAATCGGGTACACACTACAGGACACCAACAAAGCTGTGTCCAAGCCTCTATAGGCCAAATCTAAATTTGACAGCACAAGGGACACAGTAATAAGTAGTTTTAATGATAGTTGGATGGGTGCACTCTGTGCAGTCAGGTTGAGGTCTGGACTTTGACTTGGCCATTCCAACATGTTGATTCTTTTCTGTTTCAGCAAATCTGCTGAAGATTTGCTGCTGTACTTGGGAAGCAGGGGGCGGGGCAAGGAGTTCGAGACCGCTGGTCTAAAATAATATTATTCCAGTGTTGTTTGTTCAGATTCCTATTGAGTTTTCAAACTTAATAGGAATTACACATTTAGTTTTTCCACACAGTTTCTGCATTTTGGCCCAATTTTTGTTAATGACACCTGGGAAAGGCTACAGCCCCCCCTCCCCGCAACCCTGAATTCGCCGGGGGGGGTGGGGGGTGGATGGACACTGTGTAATATGTAATGTGTTGGTGTTCACCTGAGGTTGTCTTTACCTCATTTTAAAGACCTGCTAAGGACCTGATTATTTTTGTATTACATTAAATATGTAAAACCTTAGAATCTAAAACAGGTGTACTTTCTTTTTACCATGAGTGTACGCTCCCATTAAAATTAGTTTGTTATCAAGAATGCTAATAGAAGTTGGAAAAAAGTACACTCTCTCTTTAATATGCAAATTAATGCAGCAAGGCACACAAACCTATTCAGATTATCTATTTATCAGTTCAGCTGTGATGACAACAGTCAACCATTTATTTTCTGAGACTGATGTTTTTTACAAAAATCCATCTTTTTGAAGTCAGCTGGCTCATTAATTGGCAAAGATGTTTTCCACCAACTACTATGAAAATTACCTTTTTCTTCTTAATATGCCTACATATTAACAATTAATGAAGGAAGGTGGCCCACATGTAATCAGATGATGCACTTCATGATCTGATTACATGACTATATTATTTATACAGCACACTGCTGGCCCCAAAAACAACTTGCCACCTGAGTCAAAAATTGATGAGTGACTTCTGTTGGATAATTACTGCAGTAAGTAGTTTTGGTTTGCACCAGGTTATTTAAACCAAAATCAGGAAATGAGAACCTGCTCATTTCATAAACAACCTATCATGTGATCATGGAAAAGATGTTACTCCTCTTCAGATGGGTCAAACTATCGGCCTTAATTATTGGTCAAGCACAGAAAACAACTAAGGAGAACCTGAACTACTAAACTTTCTAATGCATTAACACCTGGAAGAACAGTGAGGAAACATCATCTTTGAGAAAGGAATATGGTTGGAAAAAAATCTTAAAAGACTGCGAAACCCCAGATCCATTACAAGTTTAGTGAAACCAAATCACTTAAAACAAAACCCAAAATTAAAGGACAACTCAAAGCTATAAGAGCCCACACACATTTCTCTTTGAGGAAAATTTGTAAAGAATTTCAAAAATCTTTTAAACTACAAACTTTAAGAAATTTCCTGTGACACCGGTGTCACTGTGGGCTCTTATGGAAAGTAAGAACATTTCCACACACACAATGCAAAGAGAACTCAGGGCACTGAGACTAAACAGCTGTGTTGCATTATAAAAAAACAGTTACCAATAGGGCTAATTAAAAAACAATTCTATTTGCTTGGGAGCCATGGAAAAGACTGTGTGGTGTAATGAGTCTGGATTTACCCTAGTCCTGAGTGATGGGCACATCAGTGTAAGAAGAGAGGCAGATGAAGTGATGTACCCATCATGCCTAGTGTCTACCATCCAAGCCTGTACTGTAAGGCAGTGTTATGATCTGGCACTGCTTGGGTGAGCAGTGTATGGTCAAAAAATTAGGTCAGCAGACTGCCTGAATATACTGAATGTCCAGGTTTTCCACACAGTGGATTCTTTTTCTTCCCTATGGCACAGGCACTCACTGTCAGGACTCACTTGGCTCAAACTGAGTGGGTCAACATGAGACATTTTAACAGTTAAGGTCTGATTAGGATGCCTCCTGGGCACCTCTTGGGTGAGGTGTTCCGGGCGTGTCCTCCCAGGAGGAGGCCCTAGGGTAGGCCCAGGACACGCTGGACAGATTATATCTCTCGGCTGGCCTGGGAACGCCTTGGGGTCCCTTTGGATGAGCTGGAGGAGGTGGCTGGGTAGAGGGAGGCCTGGGCTTCTCTGCTTAGGCTGCTGCCCGTGCGACCCGGCCCCGGATAAGCGGAGGAGAATGGATGGATGGGTCTGGATTGGTAAGACCTTAACTCCACTGAGAATCTTTGATATGTGCTGGAGAAGACTTTAAACAGTGGTCTGACTGTCCCATCATCTAAACAAGATCTTAGCAAAAACCTAATACAACTCTACAACCTGTACTTTGAGGTCTCAGTCATTCTAAGATCACCCAGTTATTTTCACCATTTGAAGCTAAATGTAGTGAGTAGAGGGTACAGTTACAGCTTGTCATCCCATACTGCAGCAATCAAAATTAAAATGGTGCACTTGTTTTCCATCACAATACCACATGGACATTTTGCTTGTTAGAATCAACCTCTGCTGGCCTAAGACCTCATTTCAAATATTAAATAGGCTCTTAGGAACAGGTCTTACCCTTCTAATAGATCCATGGTAGAAGTGACAACTTCAGCAAACAGCACAGTGTGACCAAGAAGGCTGGTCTTCAGGTTCTTGCTGTAGGTCTCCATACAAAAGTGGGCCCAGCTCTGGGTCTCTGAAGAGTCAGTGACCAGAGCCAAAGTTCCTTTAGGCAGCGAAGGACCATCCTGAAGCTCTGAACAGGACACCATCCTGAGGGAGGTCTTTGACAACCTAAGGACACCAGTTTGTTCTGCACGTGTCTGTAGCCATTTCAGGAAGATGGCTTTGGCCTCCTGTGTAGAACATAGGAGAGAAAACATGTTTTTTCTTCAACATGAAATTCTGTATTTAAAGACAAGTCTGTATTTTTTTTTTTTCTGATATCTGACTGTGAGAGTGAAGTATAAACAAGTAAATAAGGTGAATGAGAAGAAACAGTGCATTATGGGACACCCCCCCCCCTCAGCAGCCTAGGCCTATAGCAGCATAACTAAGGGGTGGTTCAGGGTCATCTGATCCAGCCCTAACTATAAGCTTTATCATAAAGGAACGTTTTAAGCCTAATCTTGAAAATAGAGAGGGTGTCTCTTCCACTTTTCCTGTTCAGGGTCGCGGGGGGGCTGAAGCCTATCCCAGCTGACACAGAGTGAGAGGCAGGGTACACCCCGGACAGGTCACCAGCCTGTCGCAGGGCCAACACATAGAGACAGACAACACTCACATTCACACCTATGGGTAATTTAGAGTAGCCAATTAACCTAACCCCAGTAACTGCATGTCTTTGGACTGTGGGAGGAACCCGGAGGAAACCCACGCAGACACGGGGAGAACATGCAAACTCCACACAGAGAGAGAGGGAGAGGCCCGGGCCAAGGTGGAATCGAACCCAGTCCCTAACTGTGAGGCAGCAGTGCAGGGAGATATTTCCCAGGTGAATATACTCAGGCACTCTGCAGAGGCATGTTTCTCCAACAGAGTTGACTCTGACTTTAGGAAATTCAAGAAATGTAGTTCTACAAAAGTCTTATCAGTCACTATGCATCCCTTTCTGTTTTGTCTGCTTCTTACTTCATGCACCAGTGCATATATGGCTAGTGTGTCTGAATGGTCATGCTATATTTTTGAGTGTATCAATATGGACAGACATCATTTCTGAAATGATGATATTCATCTGAATAGATGTTATCTTAGCTTTAAACATTTTTTAAATTAATACATATAGATAGATGATAAGTTAAAGGGAGAAACCATAAAATGCCCTAATAAGGTGTTGGCCTACAACATTCAATCAGAATAACATTTCTTCTGTGAGTGTCTGAAACTCTGCTGGAGAGATGGAAACCTATTCATGTATTTGTTGTTTTGATGACAGTCAAACACATTGATCTACAGTCTCCCATAGATGTTCAGTTAGCTGGCATCTGCTGACGCAGAGGACAACTGATCACTGACATCATGATGATTCTCACTGACCCAAGCAATCAGGACGCCCTTGTGCCCTGTGGAGTCGATCATCAACATCCCGGAAGAGACCACCAGGTTAGAAAAGTCACCTACAACTATTTTGTATTGATTTGTAAGGAACATTCCCTGTAAGGGACATGTGGACTCAAATCATGCTAGCAGCATGCTAATCACAGCATAAAAAAATGTGTAGTAACAAAATTTTACTTATAACTTTTCAAAATCCAAAACCAAAATAACAAATGTAAGAAATACAAAGCCAACTCAAAGCAAATTAAAATCTCATAAAATTAGGGAAAGTCTGCTTATACAAGTATGTTTTAAGACACGACTAAGGAAGTGGCTGACACCATCAACTTGATTTTGTCAGCCTACTTATTCCAGAGCCTTGGGGGCCTGAGTGGAAATGCTCTGTCCCCTTTCAGTTTTCAACAGACCCCCTGCAACAGACAATACACCTCTGCCTGAGGATCTCGTTCATCTATATAAAAATTCCCAACTCGCCCTTGGCCAGTCTTTGTCCTCCTCCAGTATCTTAGCTGTTCCCAGGACTGCGCTGAACTGGACAGAGATCTCGTATGTTGTTCCTGGAATCTGCCTGAGTCACTGCCCGAAGTGTTCGGATTACCATGGGGACCACTCTTGCACTGACCTTCCACATCTTCTCTAGCTCTTCTCTGAGCCCTTGGTATTTCTTGATCTTCTCGTGTTCTTGCTTCCTGGTGTTGTTACATCTATCACTACAGCTTTCTTCATCTGCTTGTCCACCACTTCTATGTCCAGTTGGTTAGCCATCACCAGTTTGCCAATCTGGAAGTCCCACAGGATCTTTGCTTGGTCATTCTCAACCATCTTTGGAGGCGTATCCCATTCTGACCTCGGGACTTCCAGGCTGTGCTTGGCACAGATGTTCCTGTATACTATGCTGGCCACTTGTTTATGGCATTCCATGTATGCCCTGCATCTTGTACCCTGCTGTTGTGCTGGATAGTCTCAAGAGAATCTCTGCACAGCTGTGCCTGGTGTGGTAGACCCCTGCCTCCATCGAGCTTGTGCTTAGACCTTGTTCCTAAGCTGCCATGATTAGTGCCTCTGTGCTGTCTGTCAGTCCAGTTTTGTCCAGCCACTGGTAGGATTTTTCTAGATTTCTTCTATCTGCTGGTGGTATATACCGGTATATATCCTCTTTTTTTCAGGTTTCTGCTGCCTGAGGCGATTAGTTCAATTCAATTCAATTTTGTTTATATAGCACCGAATCACAACAGTTGCCTCAAGCTGCTTTATATGGTAAGGTAAAGACCCCACAATAATACAGAGAAAACCCTAACAATCAACAAGCACTTTGCCACAGTAGGAAGTTAAAACTCCCTTTTAACAGTCAGAAACCTCTGGCACTACCAGGCTCAGAGGGGGGCAGCCATTTGCCACGACCAATTGGGCAGTGAGGGCAGGGATACAGGACAGATGACACTGGGGAAGAGAACCAGAGATTAACAGTAACTAATGATTGAATGCAGCCTCCTTCCTTCCACTTGCTGGTTTTCGGGTGGAAACTCTTCATGTATGGTAAGGAGCTTTCTTGTCTTGATGTCAGACAAGAAAGGGAAAACCAAAAAAAAAAACTGAATTGAAATTCCGACCAGGTATGCATATTTACTTGTACCACATCTCACCACTCTTTTGCAGTCCATGTAGGACATTATGCAGTTGACATTAACTCCTCATCTAGCAGAGGACGTAAAGCCAGGAAATCTTTACACTTGTCCAGGTATATAAGGGGATTTGTTGCATCATCCATCTGCTCAAATGACAGAAAATGGAACTTCATTTGTTATTGTCCTGTTAGCTGCTCTTTGGTAACTGGCAGACAGGGGAATTCACAAGTGACTAACAGAGCCACTTGGAGCCACTCCAAGAGGTGTCAATTTGTTTCTTTTGTGCTGCTATTGTTACTTGGAGCAGTTTCGTCAGGGACAGTGGCAAGTGCAGATATGCTGAGGGTCTGTTTCATGGTCAGCACTTCATGGGATACAGATTCTATATTCTGTGTTATTCTACAAGCATTAGTCTATATATTGCAATTGCACTGGTGTTAACATCTCTGCATGACGACAATGCAGCCGCCATTAGAGATTTCCTGCAAACTGATTCCTTAAGTAACCTTTCTCCATAATGCTTGCTAGAAGCATTATTCAAAATTTCCATCCAGCTTTCCATCCAGCCCCCCAAATATTACTGAAATCAAGACTAGCCCAGTGAGAAGGAAAAAATATGAAGCGTTCAGATGAAAAACCAATAAACACCACCTCCATCAAAAATGAGAATGATATTTATGGAACCTTTTCCACAGGTACTTTTATTGAGTCATAACCCGTTAAATACGCATCTCTGACTAGTCTGAATTATGAAAAGCCTCCAAACACCCCTTCTCATTGCCCGTAAATGCCTCCAAGTCCTTAGAACCAATCAGAATGCAAGATCGAACCGTGTGACTTCAAGGATTTTCAGCACCGCGCTACAGGGAGGAGACGGATTTGTTGGTGGCGATCAGATTGTAAACGTAGCTGAAAGTGAGTCTAATCTTGTTTTATGCAGAAAAAATGTTCAGCGATCAAACTTATCTAACTAAAGGAAGTAAAAGTCGTTACGAGATTTCTGTCTGTGAACCTGCGGAGGGATCGTTACTGGCTGCGAACGTACTCACCGGTCTGCTCATGGGACGGGTAGGCGGCTCGGTGTGCACCCGCATGCGACTGCAGCCCCCCATATGCGTCCCTTGGTTGTCACGAACCTCGTGGCCCAGTATCTATTATTCTGTTATTGTCAAAATAAATGTGCTGCCATTTTGTGCCACTGCGGTTGGACTGTGTGAATCTGTGTGGAAATCTGATATCTGGGCCTTTTGCCTTCACTCACACTGGGCAGAGGACAGACTGAAGATTTTGTTGATTTTGCCTCAAAGCAAAATATTATTTGTTAAAAAGTAGGTAAATTACTATATTTACATTTCTGAAAAAGGCACCTCACCATTGCCTGTGAAATGAAATGACTAAAATTTACCATAAAATACAGATTGAAAAAAAAGCTCTTCAAAAGAAAAGTGTCCAGGCAGATTTAGAGGGTTTTGCATCTGAACTCTTCATTATTCTATATTCATAAAAAAAAAACAACAACAACAACAAAATCCCTTCTGTACACTGCACTGCATTGCATTGCACAGTATACCTTGTGTTTGGGGGTTTGCCCTTGGGATGGACCAGTTTTTGCCTTAGGATGTGACTAGATTTGTTGTAACGCACTGACCAGCGGCAGCTGCCACAATTTCGTCAAGTGTTTGTGTTTGCTGACGATAAAGGCTTCTGATTCTGACAATGGAGCAAAGTCCCAAATTGGTTTCATCTGAAACCACTGATTGTAATGACCCACGCCTCCTTTCACACCATGGCGCATGTGATTATGCACATGAAAAGCAGACTGTCATAACCACCTCCAGGGACTGCCCACTGGGGCTTAAATACCTGGGTCTCTCCACCATTTGATTAAGAACTGAAGAACCCTTTCGAATGAGAGGTGAAACGTCTTCAAGAAACAAAAACAAGTCCAGTCGCCTTTTTTCTTTTTTTCAAGCTCCAGAGACCACTGTGACCTGGATGACTGAGAACCTACACAGACGTAGTTGATGACCCCTGTGCTAGTTGTTCTGAAATCCTTGTCCCACTTCAGAGAAGCTAATGCTTTCCATTTTGTGTGTCTGCAGCAAGGAACATGTCTCCTGTGTTTTGACTAAACAGCATTTGACCTTGTATACTTAAAGTTTTAGAAGTTTTGTTTCAAGTTTTAGTCTTTGTAAATTTAGAGTTCTTTAAACACTGGGTGTCACTGATTTTTGTAGCAGTTTCCTCTTTTATAAGAATGAAATCCCTCCATGTTCTTCTGCTTATCTGAGGCTGGGTTGCAGGGGCAGCAGTTTAAGCTGAGAAGTCCACACCTCCCTCTCCGGGGGCACCAGAAGGTGTTCCCAGCCGAGAGACATAATCTCTCCCGCCGTGTGCCTGGGTCTGTCCTGGGGCCTTCTCCTGGTAGGACATGCCCGGAACACAAGAGGCACCTGGAGGCATCCTAGTCAGATGCCTGAACCACCTCAACTTCACCTCGATGTGGAGCAGCAGCAGCTCTACTTTGAGCTCCTCCCAAATGGCTGCAGTCCTCACCTTATTTCTAAGGGAGAGGCCAGCCACCCTTAGAAGGAAACTCATTTCTGCCGCTTGTATTTGTGATCTCATATTTTTGGTCACTACCCAAAGCTCGTGATCATAGATGAGGGTAGGAACGTAGATTGACCGGTGAATCGACAGCTTCGCTTTCACGCTCAGCTCCCTCTTCACCACGACAGACCGGTGCAGCGTCCGCATCACTGCAGACGCAGCCTCGATCTGTCTGTCGATCTCCTGTTCTCTTCTCCCATCACTCGTGAACAAGACCCCGAGATACTTGACCTCCTCCACCTGGGGCAGGAACTCATCCTTGAGCTGGAATGGGCACTCCACCCTTTTCCGGCTGAGGACCATGGCCTCAGACTTAGAGGTGCTGATTCTCATGCCAGCCCCTTCACACTCGGCTGCAAACTGTTGCAATGTGAGATGGAGGCCACCACCTGATGAAGCCAACATGACCACATCATCAGCAAAGAGCAGAGACAAGATTCTGAGGCCACCAAGGTGGAACCCTTCCACCACCTGGCTACGCCTAGAAGGTGAGCAAAGGGCAGCCCTGACGAAGTCCAACACCTACAGGAATCAAGCCTGACAAAATGCTGACAAAATGAAGTCATTTAGCCCAAATCAAATCCCACAAAGGATTCATGCTTTTCAAGTAAAAAGCCAAAACAACTCAGTACTCAAGTGGTTCGAGAAAAAACAAAACAGCACATTAAACAAACTCGTATAGACAAAAAGATTCACAGCTCTGGTTATCTCGGTTGTGCTCCAGGTTAACCTACACGCTGACTTACTACGAAATGAGGAAAAAAGTGTCTGAAAGGATTAGGGTGCGGCCAACAACTCAACTTCAGTCAGCTTACTTCCCAGCATCTCAGAACTGATGGTTTGGTCTTAAAAAGGGGAGAAATAGGCTGTGCATTGCTGGTGGGGCAGCTCAATGAGAAATATTAAAAAAATAAATCATACTCAACATAATTTGGGAATTGCCACTTATATGACTGATTGACAGATGAATCAATGTTAGCGATACTAGAATACAGTTTAACAAAAGGCAATGTAAAGATTTGCAATTTAACCAAATCAGCAATCAACACTTTAGTTAACAATCCATGCAAGAGGTGTGCTGGATCATCAAAGATTTCTTATGAGAGAATAAAGTTAATATATTTTTGGATAGTTTCCAAATTTTCAAAATCTCACTGATTAAAGGCACATTACCCTCATTCTTTGCCTTCTCTGTAGTGATGGGCATGCAGATGCAGATTAGGCAAACTTGTTATTTTAACAACAAAAATAGGAGCCTTGTCCGTACTTCATACAATGTTCACATGCTTCAAATAGTATTTTTCAACAATTTCTTTTCCTTTGCTGTTTGATGAAAGACTAATTTACTGGCCTCTCATGTTTTTAGTGAACCTCTGTTCACAGACCGGCTGTCAGCCTGCTGCATATGTGCTCATATATTTACATATATTTAGAAAGTCTAACTGTTCCCACATGTGTAGTTTGAAGAATATCTGAATGATGTATAAACTGATATTTTAAGACTCACAAATTTTAACACACAAAAAAAGTATTTTCCAGGCACTTTAAATCTTATTCAGACATGAGACGCGAAGCACTGTTAACTTTAAAAAAGATGTTAAATTGATGATCTCTTCTTCAGACAAATCCCTCTGGAAGGAGGTATGTCAACTATGTAGGACCGCTTTCTTGCATTTATGCAATATTTATAAAATTAGAAACATCCTTTCTCAGAGTGATGCTGAAAAGTTAATCCATGCATTTATTCCTTCTAGGCTGGACTACTGTAATTCATTATTATCAGGCTGTCCTAAAAGCTCCCTGAAAAGCCTTCAGCTGATCCAAAATGCTGCAGCTAGAGTACTGACAGGGACTAGAAAGAGAGAGCAGATTTCTCCCATATTGGCTTCTCTTCATTGGCTCCCTGTTAAATCTAGAGTAGAATTTAAAATCCTTCTCCTAACATACAAGGTCTTGAATAATCAGGCCCCATCTTATCTCAAAGACCTCATAGTACCGTATCACCCCAACAGAGCACTTCGTTCTCAGACTGCTGGCTTACTTGTGGTTCCTAGGATACTTAAGAGTAGAATGGGAGGCAGAGCCTTCAGCTTTCAGGCCCCTCATCTGTGGAACCAGCTCCCAGCTTGGATTCAGGAGACAGACACCCTCTCTATTTTTAAGATTAGGCTTAAAACTTTCCTTTATGATCAAGCTTATAGTTAGGGCTGGATCAGGTGACCCTGAACCACCCCTTAGTTATGCTGCTATAGGCCTAGGCTGCTGGGGGGGGGGTCCCATAATGCACTGTTTCTTCTCATTCACCTCTTTTTACTCTGTTTATACTTTACTCTGTATTTAATCATTAGTTATTATTAATCTCTGTCTCTTTTCCACAGCATGTCTTTTGTCCTGCAGACAAATTTGTTAAATGTAAATTTAACTCTCTCTCACCAAAAGCTTGCACAGGTCCTTTGATGCCTGTCTGCCTATACAGTCCTTTTCTAGTCTTACTGACTGTTTAAACTACTTCTGTATTTCTTTAGGAGGAGCTCATGATTTTGCATATACTTCAAAACTCTGCACCATTGAAAAGGCAATACACTCAGAAGCCATCAAATTTATGGAAAGAAGGCTTTACACACTTGATGTTGCTGGAAATAATATATTACATGATATCGGCGAAGACATCTGTTTGGAACATGCATGTAAACATATTAATAAAAGAATCTAAGAGTCACAAACAATGACTAATGGATAACAGATGCTAAGTCCATCCCAGATGGATAGAAGCATAACTAGCGTGTTCTTTTCACCATAGGGTCATTCCATTAAAAAAAAAAAATTACCATGTGACTCCCTCACAATGGTCAGAGCCTGTAACTCTGAAAATATTCATTGTATGCAGGTAACAATCTTTCATTAATTTATTAATAAAGTTATTGTCCTAAAGAAATCTCAGTTATTAAAAACACATACTGGTGTTGAAAAATGATGGAAATCTTGGCATAAAATATACTCTTTCCCATCTCCTACATTGTTTTGTTGCACTAATAAACACTAATAATCTTATTGTGAATGTGTACTGCACTGCATGTATGCAAAATATACATGCCGCCACACTGTACACAGTGGCAGTGGAGCGATTTGTCATCTTGTGCCACAAAGTGATTTCTGGCATTTGCCCAAAAAAAAAAAAAAAAGAAAAAAAGAAAAAGACTGGCCGTATTTAAATTGCTGTAGATTAATTTTTGGCGCTAAACGTGTCAAACATCTCTCCATGAACAACCAATCACCCCTCATGTGCGCGCTGCTCATGTACAAATGACGGAGTCACCGTCACCGGTGGCCATGCTAACTACAGGGTTCTAGCCAGAAATATTTTCAGCCCAGCGCTAACGCTAATTATTACACTAATGCTAACTGCTAAAAGCTGCTCCCCCTTGTTAATTGAATGATGGGCCTATGATGCAAGTGTAAAGCACCTCTGAAGCCTAGGCAGTAATCACAGTCTTTGTGGACGTGCAGTTACATTTCTCGAGGTACATGTCAGGTTAGGTTCAGAGAGCATTTTTGGTTATGTTCGTGGGACCGACACAGAACTCTAAACCAGGCCTTATTAGATCAATAGAGTGATCATTTTTGCATATAATCCAGAAGAGTTACACTTTTATATCACGCGTTTAATGTGTCCTAGAGTGCCGTTTCCTTCCAATAATGGGTTTGCAGTTAAAAAACAAACAGTTAAAAAACAGTTAAAAAACAAACAAACAAACATACACAACAGAAACATAATCCAGATGTTTTAACGATCAGCAGCTAAAAGCATTTCCTACATTGGAGTATCAGCCATCATGTTGTAAGTATAAACTATCACCTTTTTAATGCAACAACAGGAAGTGACATCATCTTGCTGGGAACTGTAGTTTTTTTTCATAGCTCCACTGGTGCTGAAAACTAATGTCTGACTATGGCTTTCTGAATACAAGTAGGACTGCAACTATCAATTATTTTAGTAATCGAGTATTCTATTGATTACTTCATCAATTAATCAAGTAAACAGATAAGAATAATTTTAAAAATTCATCTGCATATTTTAACTTCCGCACTGCAGGTGTTTCTCTGTGTGAAAGAAACGGGGTGGATGGAGCAGCTGCAGAGTTCTCTGTTTTCATGCTGTGATCAGGTGGTGGACGAAGGACCTCCACCTGTTTCCCAGTACAGGTTTGAAGGTGGTTACAGGAACAAGTGCTTTGGACAAATTAGGTTTCTACTGCATTATTTTTAGTCGCTAATCTGGTTTTAAACCATAAAAACATTTTGACGGAGCCCCTCGGTACTGAGGGGGGGCAGGAACGCTCGCTAGTGCTAATGGCAGCCCTGTGGTTATAGATCGCTCTGGTGGCTACAGCTGAAGCAAAGAAAAAAACAACAGCTGACCTCCTTTGGACAACACACCCGCTCGCGCACACGGACACGCACACTCAGCACAGAGCAGTGGGGGCGTGGTTAAACCTGTCCGCGATGATCCACTCGTGTTAAAGGGTGGTTTTTTGATGACGGAACTCTGTCCCGAAGAACTTTAATGCCGCTAATGTGGACGAAACGCTCCGCTTACACGGAGACACCTGAGCCGCAGAGTTAAAAGGAAACATCGAAGCAACAAATTTGTGTGGAGGATTTTTAATAATCGAATTGAGCTTCTCGCGGAATCGTTGCAGCCCTGAAATTTGTATTAAATTTTCAGTTTGTGTATCTTTTTTTTGTTGATGTTGAATTAGAAGCCTGAAATTTTCATTTGATCTTCATTTTCCCTCTTACTTCTCCTCACTTCATGCTGGTTGTCATTTCGATTTATGCAGCGCGTAGGAGATCAAACGTGCGCAGTGTGAATGAACCTGCCCGTGCTCTGTGCCAGGTCCAAACTGCGGCGATAATAGCAGCGACCTAGCAGGGGCGGAGTCTGCAAGGTGCGCTCTTGGAGAGGACAGAGGAGCGCAATCTTTGTTGGATTGGAATCAGTACGTTTTGCATCCAATAAAAGCAATGAGGTAAACAAATAATTGGACAATATTCTGGCAATTTAGTGATATTTCCACAGCGGTGGTCTCGACTGGTCTTGAAATAAAATTCCGAGACCTCAATGTCCGAATCCATGACAAGACCGAGACCATCAAAACGTGATCTCGAGACCAAGATCGATCTATTTATTTTTTTAATAAAAAAATGACCCCATAAACTTTTCTTAGTCCTGAAACATGAACACTATGGCTCTTACCTGAGAGGTAGCAAGCAGGTGTACTTCACTTGGGTCTGGAGTCTGATTTAGATCACAGCTGAGGCCTAAGGAGGTCAGGATCTCTGTCAAGACTTCATACTGCAGGGTGCTGTTGGCCTTCAGTTCATCGAAGCCGTCTGACGCAACCGTCTGAGAGTCAGGTGCAATCTCAAAGTGGACCTGTGGAAAACACATTCACATATAGTACTGAAAAAGTAGGAGCTATGAAACATGACTGAATGTGCCAGCATAAAAATATTTACACATTTAATAAATCTGTTAGGTAGACATCATCTAATAATGACAATGGGCTAGATGATGAGTTTTTCAGCACATACTGCCTATACTGAAAAATCACCTATGTTCACTGTATTGGGTATACCTGCGCATATGTACCTATGCAACTGATTACAAGCAAACCAAAAACTGTTTTACAAGGTTTATAAATCAAGCCTTTGTTTCTGAAGGGGAGCGTGAAGCGCAGCTTTGAAGCAGTCTCCACGTGGAAGTTTTGTTTCGAAAGTGGTAAATTATTGCATCATCAGGGAAAACATTTATTAACCTTTAATAACACGTTGGCTTTGCCTCACCTGGTTCCCTAGAACTGTGTGGGAAATCTGCTGGTGCCCTACCTGCAGCTCAGCTTGATTACGAATTACTTTGGTGCATCTCAGATCTCGTCATCGTCTTTCTTTAGGGCTGGATCAGGTGACCACAGCTGTTAAACACTTATACTAGCTGGCTTGCTAACATTAACCAGCATCCTTCTTGGCACTGTAATTTTGGAAAACTGCAATTAGCATTGCAAAATATGTGTTTCTCAAATTATTGCATCCTATGATGTTTACCACATTAAAAGAAAAAAACTGCTCTCTTGTTTTGCTTTTTGCATGTCATGATTAGCATCCGAGTATGTAGCTGCACTTAAAGCTCTCAATGCACAGTAAACAGGCCATCCTTGGCTGCAGAAACATGCACATCTACAGATGCATGTTAATAAAAGTGTCTGTGTGACATCTAATCAGATGGACGAGCTGTGGGCGCTGATCAGACATCAGAGGGAGCATCAGGAGTGCAGTGTGTTATGCTTCATGGAGACGTGGCTGCACCCGGACCACAGTGCCACAGTACCCGGCTTTTTCACTATTTGGGCCGACAGCAGAAAGGTGGAGGGATCGCAGTGTTTGTGAACTAAAGGTGGCGCAATCCAGGACACGTTACCCTGAAGGAGCACCTCTGCTCGCCCAGCACTGAAATATTAGCTGTGAGTATGCGCCCATATTATTTACCATGGAAATCCTCATCTGCTATACTGATCGGTGTTTACATACCACCATCAGCTGATGGAACAGACACACAACTGTTGCTGACCTACAGCATAAACACCCAGAGGCTTTCATCACCATCACTGAGCGCGCCGCCATACCTCAACTCCATTCCAGAAGTCCACAGGAAGTTGGTCTTGTTCCTGAGTTTATCACTGGGAATTACCGGTTTTTGGTTTCTGACACTTGGATAAATGAAACTGGCCCTAGGTCAAAGTGACTCAGGAACATCATTACTGAGAATTTGCTGAGAAACGACCACAAAAGGAGGTTAAAAGACCTGAAAATATAAATTAACAAACTGTAAAAATAAAATTAATCCGGTGGATTTAATTGTTCACGTGACAAAAGGTCATGTGACTTCCAGTATAGACCAACTTCCTGTGGAGTTCTGGAATGGAGTTGAGGTATGGCGGCGCCCTCTTGAATGCAGCCAGGTACTCCTGGATTTTAACCATGTTAGTCTGGACTCCACAGGACAACAAAACTCTGGACCTTCTGTATGCAAACACCCAGGATGCATACAAAGCCACTGTCCTCCCCCCACTACACACACAGACCATAACCTGGTGCTGTTAACACCTCAGTACATCCCTGCAGTTCAAAGACTTCCTCTAGCCACAAAGTCTGTGAGAGGTGGAGTCAGGAAGCCAGTGAGGCCCTGGAGGGGGAACCCTGTCTGATGTGGTGGTTAGTGATACTGGGGCACCACAGGGAACAGTCCTATCTCCATTCATGATTACCTTGTACACCTCAGATTTCCAGCACAACAGTGAAACGTGCCATCTGCAGAAGTTCTCTGATGATGCTGCAGTGGTTGGGTGTATTTAGTGTGGGCAGGAGTCAGAGTACAAGGAGCTGGTGAGGAGCTTTATGGAGCGCTCCAGCACAAATCACCTCCTTCTCAATGTCAGCAAGACAAAAGAGACGGTGGTTGGCTTCCGGAGGAATAAAACGGTGACCAAGCCCATTAATGTCAGGGGAGAGGACGTGGAAACGGTGGACAGGTACAGGTACCTGGGCGTTCACCTGAATGACAGACTGGACTGGAGGACCAACAGTGATGCTGTGTATAGGAAGGGGATGAGCAGACTCTACTTTCTAAGGAAGCTCAGATCCTTTAATGTGTGCAGCAAGATGCTGGAGATCTTCTCCCAGTCTGTGATAGTCAGTGCCATCTACTCTGCTTTTGTCTGCAGGGGGGCAGCATCAGTGCCAGAGATGCCAGCAGGATCAACAAACTGATTCGCAAGGCTGGAACCATCAAAGGGCAGAGTTTGGAGACGTTTGAGTCAGTGAGGGTCAGGAGGTCACTGAGCAAACTGCTCTCCATCATGTTCAATCCATCTCACCCACTCCACTCCACACTGCTGAGGCAGCAGAGCTCCTCCTCCCTCAGACTGATCCAACCTCGCTGCCATAAAGACACTTCAGGAAATCGTTCCTCCCAACATAAGATCCCACACACATATTTCAGTATTATATCTTCCTGGTCTTTCAGATTCCCAGTGTACATATTTATTATTGCACAATGTCAGTCTTACTGTTACTCTTCTGTACCTACATTTACACATTTTGGTTTTATCCCTGTTGTACATGTGCAGTGTTGCACTCTGTGGTAGTGGCACTTCTCCAAGTTATTGTAGATTGTGCTGTTTTCCCTTGCAGAATCATTAAAGTACCCATCTATCCATCATGCCCAGTAACTACTTTGGATAATAATATGGCTTTACCTGACAAAGGACAGCTTCTCCGCCATCCCCTCCATGGGTTACTCGTACAATAACCATATCCCTCTGATGAGGGACATCCCCTTTCAGCTCTCCCCAGAGCTCAACTTCCCCTCCTCCCTGAGTATCCCTGATGTAGACCTTCCCACTCGCCACTACGCTCTGTTCCAGCTCTGTGCTGTCCTCCCTGGTGAAACTCAGCCTGCTGACCTGCATGCATCGGCTCTTCCTGACTTCTAGACAGAGTCCTGCAGGGCACAGGGAAGAGGCTAGCCCGAGGACCTTGCCACCTTGGCTCAGGTAAGTGAGAAAACGAGTCTGAAGCTGAGGAGCCAGTGTTTCCTCCTCCGCCAGGATCAGGAGCCTGGTGTTTTCCAGCCAAGGATCGTTCATCGCCTGTTCTGGCTGGAGTGGGTAGATTATGTTACTTTCCATGTTTATACATTTTGATAAAAGCTGATGAACTGCCTGAAAACGCTCCTGACAACCACCCGTGTACACAAGAACATTTGGTGGTTTGCCATTACAGTCAAATCCACCGCTCTGACTAAAAAACCCTTTGGCATCATTATCAAGTTCATCAAGACACTCGCTTTCACTTTGCAGGCCTACTGAGCTATCATCAGGGAGGTCTGGAATGTTCTCTGCAGAGGCATATTTGACAGAGAGGATGGTGCTGTTCTCCAGCTCCAAACATTCATGGCAGCTGGACAGATGTAGGTGGTGTCCATGACCCTCCATGTGGTGATGATTCCCCAAGGAATGTTCCTCCAAGTCACCGACAGACCCCAAATCCTGGGTACTGCAGACCGGCTCTGACCCTCGTCGCTCCTCCAACCTCCTCTTTACCTCTGGGATGAGGAGGCAGCTGCCTTTACGGCACTGCAGACGCTGGTATTCAGCCGGCAGGTGATGAGCCGATGGCTCAGGAGCAGCCTCTTCAGGATCAGGGCTACAGGGAAAGAGTGATGGGCTCTGTGGACACTGCTTATCCAGCAGCTTACTGAGAGTAGATTCTTGCAGGAGGACAGCTGTGTAAATATAACAAAAACACAAAAACATCAGTACTCTCTGGTTTGTAGATTAAATCTTAAAACAATGACCTAAACTACTGAAGAGTCAGTGCAGTATGAAAATGGCTCAGTGTTAATGGAAGAGATGCTTTTGGCCGGCTGGTATTTCAGAGTTGAGCAGTAATCAGTCGTCTATCTGCACATCTCTTTTTATCGAGCATCAATGTTTGGAGTCATGATTAATTTAAGCACAGTATTCATTTTTAAGACTATGTTTGCTACCAACAACTTCTGAGAAAACACCTCAGCTGCTACAAGAATGAAAACATTAACGAGGTAAACGGTGAAACTTTGGCCTCTAGTGTTTTTAATGATGTGGGAGACAAAAGCAGGCTGATGAACATTAAAGTGAGCAGAGCCGCTTCCTGCTCAGCTTCACCCAAAGGCAGTTCAGTCGACTGGATGAAACCCAAAACGCACTGTGAAGGCAACCCAGGAGTGCTGAACGTCAGACAGGGACCTCTATACCAACAACATTTTATTTGGGATTATTAAAATAACTCAAGGACCAGCTGAGACAAAAAACTAGGAAATTAAAAACATGACTCAGTTTATTCTCTTGCTGAATTTCATGTTAGAGAGTTGGAGCAAGTGCAGGGATGGAGCAACAGAAGAGGATCTCCATCACTTTGTCTACAGTGGCAGGATCTGGATGCTTTCCCAGTGCCCTTTGAGTTGGGATTTATTCCTGCTGAACTGATTCTGTATGACATGAACTTTGCAAAGTGCAACACAATGCTCAGCATTCAATGACACGTACTGCAAGTGACTCATTAACACACAACTAAGGTATTCTGGGGTGTGGAACCAGATAAATACACTAATAATACAAAAGGGGACATTGAAAATGTAGTCGAAGGCAACATACGGACTATCTTTGAAGGCATAAGTCCATTGTCCAGTTGCAGGCGATCTTCTATGAAAGCTATCCCAAGCCGACTGAAGTTATCCACACTGGCCTGAGCCACTGCCCTAAACGGCTGTCCAGGGCAACATGCCAGAGGGAGACAGTAGTCAGACCACTGCAGCACCTGCACACAACACATAGCACTGGTTAACTGCCCCACTGCACGGACCCACAGCAAAGGGAACGTATTAGAGTCCAGTGTGCCGGTCTACTACATCATCACCAGAATACTGACACACGTTTGCTTCACCGTGAGCATGAAATATGATGGTTGCCGTGTGGATTTTCAAATGCACAACATAAAAACTAAATTAATAATAGAAGAACAAAAAATTACACTGTTAGTAAAAACATGCGAACAGCATCAAAAACGCGAACAGCAAAAATGATATTTGGGACCACAACGGAAATAAGTGTTCACACTTTACTGTGTAATCCTGGTTTCTTATGCTGAGCCTTGTGTGTGTGTGTGTGTGTGTGTGTGTGTGTGTGTGTACTCTGGCTGTGATTAAACGAATAAATTAAGTCTAAAAAAATATTTGGGAAATTCTTTATATATAAATAGGATCAATTTAAATGCTGACTTCTCTCTAACACACCTCTCTCCAAACACTGAGTCTGAAAACAATCATAAGAGTCGATATTATGCATTTTGTGCTTTTTCCCATCATTTAGTCTTAATGTACTGTGAAAGATCACAAAGGTACAGGGAAGACTCAAAGGAGAAACAACTGCCTGACACGCGTCATTGCTGCTCTCTGGGTTTTTCCTTGGATGACTTCAGCACATAGTGGCGTCGTACCCAGACACTTCGATGAGCTCTAAAAACACACTACTGAAAGACTGTAGATGTAACTAGGTGTCTTCTCCAGCAGAGGGGGCTCTCTGCCTTCTTTTCCTGGAGTGAGCCTCGTTAAGCTGATAGAAGGCAGAGAGAGAATCTGTCCAACAGACTGTATTTGATACTTTCCATGATTTTGTCTTCAGTTTTGTTTTACGCTGCAGAGAAGCAGCTGTGATACAGGGAAAACTCCTGAATGAAAGAGTACAGCTTTCCAGACCTTTTCCCTGCACATTACTCCGGCTCTGTGCGCTCACGTTTTTGGCATATGACTGAAATGCCGAGTACTTATGTAGACATCAAAAATACATTTTTTGCTATTAAAAAAAACAAAAACAAAAAGTGTCAAGCTGGGGCGAAGAGATGCACCATCACAGCATCAGCATGACCTGCAATAGGTGAAGTCCATCTTCACCAAG
>JAMQGT020012574.1:0-26686 GCA_024447675.2 Pterophyllum scalare | reverse complement strand
CATGGCGCTTTGTATTGTGGGTAAAGACCCTACAATAACAGAGAAAACCTAACAGTCAAAACGACCCCCTATGAGCAAGCACTTGGTGACGGTGGGAATGAAAAACTCCCTTTTAACAGGAAGAAACCTCCAGCAGAACCAGGCTCAGGGAGGGGCAGTCATCTGCTGCGACCGGTTGGGGCTGAGGGGAGAGAGACAGGACAAAAGACATGCTGTGGAAGAGAGGCAGAGATTAATAATAATGATTAAATACAGAGTGAAGTATAAACAAGTAAATAAAGGTGAATGAGAAGAAACAGTGCATTATGGGACCCCCCTCAGCAGCCTAGGCCTATAGCAGCATAACTAAGGGGTGGTTCAGGGTCATCTGATCCAGCCCTAACTATAAGCTTGATCAAAAAGGAACGTTTTAAGCCTAATTTTGAAAATAGAGAGGGTGTCTGTCTCCCGAATCCAAGCTGGGAGCTGGTTCCACAGATGAGGGCCCTGAAAGCTGAAGGCTCTGCCTCCCATTCTACTTTTAAGTATCCTAGGAACCACAAGTAAGCCAGCAGTCTGAGAACGAAGTGCTCTATTGGGGTGATACGGTACTATAAGGTCTTTGAGATAAGATGGGGCCTGATTATTCAAGACCTTGTATGTTAGGAGAAGGATTTTAAATTCTACTCTAGATTTAACAGGGAGCCAATGAAGAGAAGCCAGTATGGGAGAAATATGCTCTCTCGTTCTAGTCCCTGTCAGTACTCTAGCTGCAGCATTTTGGATCAGCTGAAGGCTTTTCAGGGAGCTTTTAGGACAGCCTGATAATAATGAATTACAATAGTCCAGCCTAGAAGTAATAAAGGCATGGATTAGTTTTTCAGCATCAGTCTGAAAAAGGATGTTTCTAATTTTATAAATATTGCGCAAATGTAAAAAAGCCATCCTACATATTTGTTTAATATGTGCATTGAAGGACATATCCTGGTCAAAAATGACTCCAAGATTTCTCACAGTGTTACTGGAGGCCAAAGTAATACCATCCAGAGTAAGTATCTGGTTTGACACTGTGTTTCTAAGATTTGTGGGGCCGAGTACAAGAACTTCAGTTTTATCTGAATTTAGAAGCAGGAAATTAGAGGGTACACCCTGTACAGGTCGCCAGCCTGTCGCAGGGCTAACACAGAGAGACAGACAACCATTCACACCTATATACAATTTAGAGTTTCCAATTAACCTAACCCCAGACTGTGGGAAGAAATCCACGCAGACATGGGGAAAACATGCAAACTCTACACAGAGAGGGGCCCGGGCCAAGGTGGAATCAAACCCAGACCTTCTAGATGTTATTGTAGCTGTGAGGCAGTAGTGCTAACCACCACGCCCCCGTGAACTCATTTGTTGCTAAAAACTTCTTTTTTTTTTTAACTCATTTTGATGTTTAAAAAAAAAAACAGTTTGAGATGATCTGAGCTTTGTGACATGGTGTGTTATCCTGCTGGAAGGAGTCATCAGAAGATGGGTCACTGTGGTCATAAAAGGATGGACATGGTCAGCAACAAAACTCAGGTAGGTTGTGGTGTTTAAATGATGCTCAGCTGGTACTAACGGGTCCAAAGTGTGCCAAGAAAATATCCCCCACACCATTACACCACCAGCAGCCTGAACAGCTGATAGAAAGCTGGATGCATCCACGTGTTCATGTTGTTTACACCGATTTCTGACCCTACCATCTGAATGTTGCAGCAGAAACTGAGACTCATCTAACCAGGCATTGCTTTCCCCATTTTCTTGTTGTCCAAATGTAGCCTCAGTTTCCTGTAACTGACAGCAGTGGCACCCAGTGTGCTCTTTTTCTGCAGAAGCCATCTGCTTCAAGTTTCAACGTGTCGTGCGTTCAGAGATGCTCTTCTGCATACTTTCGTTGTAATGAGTGGTTGTTTGAGTTACTGTCGCCTTCCTGTCAGCTCAGTGCAGTCTGGCATCAAGAAGGCATTTTCACCCAGAGACCTGCTGTTCACCGGATATTTTCTCTTTTTCAGACCATCCTCTCTAAACCCTGGAGATGGCTGTGTGGGAAAATCCCAGCAGATCAGCAGTTTCTGAAATACTCAGACCAGCCCGTCTGGCACCAACTGCCGTGCCACATTCAAAGTCACTTAAACCACCATTCTTCCCCATTCTGATGCTCATTCTGGCATTCAGCAGGTCACCTTGACTGTCTACATGCCTAAATGCACTGAGCTGCTGCCCTGTGATTGGCTGATTTGAGTTAACGAGCATTTGAACAGGTGTACCTGATGACGTGGCCGGTGAGTAGACTTATAAATGTGATGTTTGGTTGAAAATTAAACTTCCCAGCAGTTTATTCAAGACCAGCTGAAACATTAATTATTCAATTAGTTAATTGACAGTGAATTGGCAGTTATTTTAAGTGTTCAGAGCACTTGTGACGCATGAATCTCAGATTTGTATTTTTTTTTTTTACAAGGAGAAAATATTCAACATAATAATCCACGATGACACTATTCATAAGTTGCACTTGGCTATTAAATAGTTCCAAATTAGTTTGTCCTCAACCAGCAACAATCTTTTACATTAATGCATGAGTAATAATTTAATAATAAAACAGTCACAGGGCACTTTATTTTGCATTGAGCACCTTTGCTTTTAATTCAGGTATATTTTCATTGATGGACTTTAGGTTAAAATAGAGCAAATTAATTAAGTAGTAGTAGTTTCTCCACCCCAGGCATTAAGTGCTAATACGCCATTCCAGTATCACAGAACCAGTAACCAGTTGCAGACTGCTGGTCCTGCTGGGCTCTTAATAAAATGACCTCACAGCTACAAAGCGGTTCAGCTCATTCCAGTGCAGCGAGAACAAGAATAAGTATAAGACTTGCACTTGGGGTCCTTAGATGAACTTTGCAGCAACGCACTCGTACTGCAGTAAGATTCTTGGATGTGCTTAAATATTTACACTTGAAGCTCTGCTTACTTGTCACAGTGAGTGCGAGCCTAGTCAGCAGGAAAAACATAACAACTGATGAATGACTTCTGTGGCTCCGAAGGGACTTGCAAAGTTAACTTGGCTTGGGCTTGAGCCTTAAATGATTTAACGGAAAGCCTGTATTACAACTAAATAGATGGAGTTTGGTGGAAAGTGTGAAATTGCATTTTGAAAATCCAACGTGTTTGGAGCTGGATTCATAGCAGAGAGTCCTCTTGAATCTTAAATGTAAAATTAAAAGCGTTCTTTCTGGCATCATAAAAGTTTAAACAATTGCCCGAATATGCTCCTAATCAAAAACACTTATAATATAGTATAATATAAACTCCTGATCGATGCATTATGGGGTCCTGTTTGTGTTGCATGTTGCCAACAGCTATACAAGTACACGGAACTAGTCTTGCTGCTGATGCTTAGCAGCTCCGTAGAGGCCACCTTCTCTTTGTGATTACATGCTAGAGTGCAGTGGGAAATCCAAGCTGCATCCTCAAGCTGAGCAGCTGTTCCAATCAACTGGATGTAATTCTTCACCTCAGCCACAGGTTAAGTGCCTTCCCCGGGGCTCTGGCTACATCTCTAAATGGTAGGAGATGATTCCTTTGCAGCCAAGTCAGTCTCTGGTGTCCTTCGGGGTACAATCAAACTTCCATTCCTATCTGCCCTTCCATTTTCCTCTGTCAGCATCACTTGAGGAACGCCAGCGCTTATCATGAATAATGAATGCATAGCACCGTCATTAGTGTAAATAAATAATTGATCACAATACATGTGTAACAGAATTAGTCTTGTAGATGCAATAATGATTTCTTACTTCAACAATAGGTCTTATGTATGGACTCCTTATACCATGTAATGAGCATCATTTTGTACATAGTGATGCCTGGCTGAAGAAAAAACCTTCTTACATACAATTCATTAATGTTTAAATGAATCTTGAACAGGGCTTAAAGGTGAATATTTTTGCCTAAAGGTGACTCGTGGTCATTTATATATTTTATTAGTTCATTTTTGATTTATAATTTTGCAGAACCTCCTATTAATGTTGATTGGTCCACCGGTTCCCATCATTACTTTGATTTAGACGTTAATATTTCAACAGAATTTTATTATTCATAATTTTGAGCAGCTTGCCATTAAGATATTAATGGACTAACTGGCCAAAAACCAGCCATTCTGATAATAGTCACATCAGCCTCATATTACTTTGTATTTAGCGCACATTAGCAGATGTCAGCAGCAAACACACTGAGTGGTTGTAAGGCAGTGAACATGATGGATATGCCTGCAAACCATCAGCACTGCAGCATTGATATTGTTGGTATGTTGCCATGCTAGATAGCATTTAGTATTTACTCAACAAATCTGCCAGTCTAGACTCTGTTTGCCAACGTTTGCTTTGCAAGATATCCTACTGGTCAACCACTACCTGCAAACATAATAATGCACGTTAAAAAGATATATTAACAGTCATTATCTGTATTAACTGTAAAATAAGCTACTCCAGAATTACAGTAAGCTTCTTCACCTATTAACTGCCCACCTGATTGTGTGAAGGTACCCCCTTGTGCAGTTAAGACAACTCTGACCCGTCACCTAATTATGTGTAATACAGTCTCTGAAAGTCTCCTTGGGTTGGTGGTGGCATTGGTAGAGTGGGGTTGGCCACAAGTCTCTTGGGTCCTAGTGTTTCTGGGAGGGGCTTCCGGGCTTCAGCAGGTGCTCCATCAGAAAGGCACCAGGGGAGTTTGGAGGCTCAATATCTTGGACTGTTTGAGATGGTCCTTGAGACATTAGCGCAGAGTTTTTGTATTGGTGGTGTATTGCTGTAGATTGTGTGCAAACTGTGTCCTGTAAACAGTCTTGCAAGGCATATAAGTGCATCTTTAGATGCAAGTCACCAAGGTATGTACACTCTTTGATGACTATCCCTCTTTAAATTAGAGATGACTTTGTAACTAGAGAGGCTTTTTCCCCTGTGGGCTGACACTGCCTGCTGCCTGGCCTGATTCAGCTCCATTAAAGAGGCCAACAGGCTACTAACCCCTGTGTCAATACCTCATAGGTTCAGCTTCACTTACAAACTCATTTCAGCAGTGGTCACAAACACTGACCTTATTATAGTATCTCCAGGCCAAAGCAGACTGCCCCAGATGACCCCATAACAAAAGAGTCTTAAAATCAGCATTAACTTAGATGGGCCAAGGGCACAAACACACATGAGCTGGTGATGTGAGGAAATGTAAACTAATGAACTGTTGCTGCATGTCATATTTGAAAGTTTCTTTCCTCAGGGGAGGGCAAAAATCATTCTCTTTCATTTAAGAATAAAAGTAGTTATGGCCTAGTGGGTTTGTGCATCCTAATGGATGATAAAGTGCGGTGACTGAATCACACTGTGCCACATCAGTTCATTCAAATCACATTTTTATGTCCCTCCTGGGAGGGAGTTTTATTCATAAGCTCAAAGCTTAATCAACATTATGCAAGGAGGCGTTGAAAAGGATAAAATTGATTAACTGACTTTTACTATTGCATTTGTCTCACAGCGTGAATGCAGTCGGATTATGAATGGAATTTTGAATTCATTTGGCTGCAAAGTAATGTCAAAGTTAGAAATTTCACATCCCTCTTATTCTTATAGCTATAGGGGTCTTACCTTAATAAAAAAATTCATAGGCTTCCAATTCTTGTAAGTAATGGGGGCTAGGGGACCTTTCATCAGCCTCTAACCATCATTAAAACTGAGCCCCTCTATAAGCGTAAACAAGCACAGACTTTTTAGACAGGAGGCTTATCATGAAAGTGCAAGAGGAACACCCCGCTGAGAGGCACTATGAGATCAGTCAACTCCCATCTCAGAATCTGACAAAATCACCCACAGCTACACAACAGTCAGGCATTCACAAGCATGCACACACACACACACACACACACACACACAGAACAACTTGTTTTAGATTTATTATATTATCTCACCCTGGGGTGAAAGGAGAAATGACAACAGTCAGTGTAAGAAATTAATAACAGCCCCCTTTAATAAATGTCACGGAGGGAAACAGTGATGTCACTTCTCTCCTCTTCCCTCAGGCAGGCTCAGGGTGTTTACCCAACACCCTCAGGTGCAGTGACTGAGACGTCGCTAGGCAACCGCACCATCACCGTTGTTGCTCTGCCTCTGGCACTCAAGTGGGAGCTTATGTGGACTTAACTCTGAAAGAGCAGCGGTGTTGAGGAGTGGAAGGAGGATTACAAGGAAAAATATTGGATTGGGCTGAGGCACAAGGGGCAAGGCCTTACCTGAATCACCACCGCCACCAGACAGAGGGGACTGTCACGCCACACTGGTTCTGTACTCAAGACTGAAAGCCGGCTTCTCTTTTTTTCCCCCCGTGGTTGTGCTTTCTCACAGCAGCACCATGCTTTTATATTATTAATAACAGTTTGCTTTCCCTCTTGATGCCAAATGTTATGCAAAATGCAAGTGAGCGACAGACTGACCCGGCGGTCTGCACTGCCGATTAAAACATATGAACATATGAACTCTAAACTCACCCAAATGTAACCAGAGATTTTAAGTATGAAGAAGAACCCAGAATGTAATGAGAGGAAACGAGCTATTGCCACCTAGTGGCTTCCAGGTTAACTTTCATTATTAAAAAAAAAAAAAAAAAGAAAAGGAAAAAGAAATTACGGTTCATAACCACTGATGGGTCCAAACATTATTGTTCCTGTTTGGTCGGCGCAGATACGAAAGCTGCTCCTAATCAATGTAACATCAGGCTACTGTCCCAGTGGCAGAATGGCCTAATTATTTCCAGCCTATGGTTTATAGTGAATGCAGCAGCTGATGTGGCAGCTGTTGCCAGTGCACTGTGTGTGGGCTGATAATGGAGACGGACTCGAACAAAACAGCCCCGCAAAGAAGCGGACAGTCTGGTAGCAGACTGTGTAGATGATTTCATTTTTGGGTTAAGAGCCGAGTGTTTTGCTCATGGGAGCTTTGCTCAATAGATGGCTGTGTAGCCCCCGTGGGGACACGCAGAGTGTAGTACATGTGGGTTTACAGATGTTAGAGGATTAAGAAGAATTATCCGTGAACAGGTAGAGTAAGAAGGAATTAAAGGCATTGAGCTCATTCACATACACTCAGAATCTGCAGTCCCAGACCCTGCGCATTTACAGTTGTTCTAATAAAGCAATGCTGCCCCCTAGTGACCAACAAAAAAGTACAGAAAAACATTTCACATCAGGTACTGTAAAATCATTATTTATTCAAACTTTTCAATAGAGAAAACGTGATTTTCTTACTGCTGTATGCATAAATTCTCAATTCTATACAAAAACCATGTGTAAAACTAGGTGTACCATTTACAAATATACAGGAAGAAAACTCCAGTTTTTGAAGTCACAGACACTAAAAACCTAAAGGGTTGTCCAGTAGCACACCAAAATAAAAGCAGGTAAAGAATGATTGGAGGACATTGTCAAGTCACCATTAGAAGAGTAAAAATGTGTTGGTGGGCAGCTACAAAAATAGAGTTTCAGGTAGATGTATGTTTGGTATAGCAATACAGGTTAAAAGCCTTCAGAAAGCTAAGTTTTAGAAATCAATACACATTAAACTAATTTTAAAATAACCATTTTGCAGATTAAAAAAAAAAAGAAAAACAAAACAAATAATACCCCTGCCTTTTCACACACTGAAAGTTATACGCTAATTTTTAATGTCCTAAATGCACATTGTGTTTGGAATTTAAGCTACATGAAGCAACTGAGGTGTCACGTGAAATTAAATAAATAACTAGACATTAATTTAACCTTGAATTTAGTAAATAAATACAGCGAAGGGGAAAAAAAAATAAAGATGACAGATACAGAGTGAGCTACGGCTTCATTAGTAACTGATTGCTTAGGGATGGTTATATGGCTTATACATTGTTAGGAAGGCAACTCAGTAGGTTACACAGTTTGGAGTTCAAACTAATTCTGCAGAAAACACAAACAGAGAAAAATCAATAATCAAAAATTTCTCGGTGATCTAATAAAAAAAATGATTTTCGTTACTTTCGAGCCTAATGTGCATACAAACATTTAGAAAATAAACTGTACTATGTTACAGTGCATACTTGTACAATATTTCATTCATTCATTCAGAAAAAAACCTTCTTAAAAACATATTCATTTTTGCACCATCATGACAAAAGGTTAAATAAAAAGGGCCTCAGTCAATGACTGCTTCGAAAGAAAATAGGCATTATATAAGGAGGGAGGTAGAGAGACCATCCAATATGGCTACTATTGTATTTCAGGTAATTCAGGTATTTCCAATGAACCTTAAAATGTGCCAAGTTGCCTCCTCTTCACATACAACAGTCTGTTATGCTCTCTCGTGGTGGGAGCTGTTGGTCTCTCCACACACTTCATTGCCCCCCCCCTTTCCTCACCTCTCCTCTTTGACATCAAGCCTATTTGAGAAAGCCCTTGTAGAGGAAATGGGAGCGACTGGTAAATCTCTCATTCTCCAAACAGAAGAGCAGGTCCCTGAGATTGACACGTGTGATGCGCTGCCGTGTGGGTCTGGAGCCTGATGAAGCAGCCCCACCAGACAGAGAGGGACCTGTTCCCATCCCCTGTAAGATAAGGGAGAGGGGAATAAGAATGAGAAACGACAGGGTAAGCACACTCACTGGGTATGTGACTTTTGTTACTGGCAGCAGAATAGTCTGAGGAGTGAATAATTTGAATGGGTTCACACCTTTACCCTAGATATATATTTTTTTTAGCTTTTCACTGTTAAATAATACTGTTAATATATTAAGATGAGCAGATAACACTCAGATGATCCCCAAGGACAGAAGTTCCTGGAAAGATTTTGAAATCGCTCAACTAATATGAAGAAACATATGATTTGTTTGACTTAAAAAAAATACACATATCCTTTGTAGAATCAGTGGTGCCACCTGAAAACACAAAGTAGACTGAGCAAACACCCAAAAGAAGAAATGCAAGTAAGAAACAGAAAGTGCCTGTTGGCGTGAACTGCAGTGTCAGCGCGTCTGTATATTTCAGCACATTTGCAGCCTTATTTGTGTACTCCACTTCAAGCTCAGTGCATGACAGGATAAACTTCAGGCCTTCTCAAAAAAAGCACTAAGATATCGCTGCTTAGTAAAAGCTTTAGGATTTTTTCTCTTGATAAGGTCGGACTAGAACGCTTTAGAGAAAAATCTGTGTTTCTCTGACCCCTGCAGGAAGCGTATTAGCAGCTCCAGCATTGGTAGTCAGGGTATGAGAGACAGCAGTGACTGTGCCACTGTATTAAACAAATTTGACTAGTAACTTGTTTATATGTAATCTACGATTATAACAGTCAGTTGACATTGTGCATGAGTGTAATGCTCTGACTGATCTAATGACAGGTTTTACTGTGTTACTTTCTCAGCACTGCACAGATAACTGCTGGCAGGTTTTTGTCAGGCTCTCAGTGACAGCCTGTCACCAAATTAACTTTGTCTGGTTCATACAGTCACCAGGGAGAAAAACGGACTGTTATTGTCAGTATTAGCCACTTCGTCATGACAAACATTGTGCTAAAAAACAAAATCGTATAAACTAATTTTTTAATGCTCTCAGTGGAATTTGAGCACAAAGCAACACACTAGGCATCAGCTATGACTCATCCAACCTTTCTACATAACTTCTGTATCACTGAGTCACGCAGCCGTCAACTTTTTTTTTTTTTAATTCAGGTACAGTGGCAAATATTGCCCCTCATACCTGAGTAAAACAATTAAAGATGAGAGGGTCTGTTAATAAAGAGGATTTCAGATGAAGACATGATGATTTTTTTGACAGTTATATACACTCACTGTGCACTTCATTAAGTACACCTGTTAAACTGCTCATTAACACAAATATTTAATCAGCCAATCACATGGCAGCAAATAAATGCATTTAGGCATGTGAACATGGTCAAAATGACCTGCTGAACTTCAAACTGAGTATCAGGATGGGGAAGAAAGGTGATTTGAGTGATTTTGAGCGTGACATGGTTGTTGGTGCTAGTCTGAGTATTTTTACTGGGATTTTCTCACAGCCATCTCTAGGGTTTACAGAGAAAATATCCAATGAACAGTAGGACTCTGGGTTAAAATACTTTGTTGATATCAGAGGAGAATAGCCAGACTGCTTCAAACTGACAGGAAAGGAAACAGTTAGTCAAATAACCATAAGTTACAACCAAGGTATGCAGAAGAGCATCTCTTGAAGCAGACGGGTTGCAGTAGCAGAAGAGCACACCGGATACCATAGATACCATAGATACCATAGATAGAGTTCACAAGGCCTCACCAAAACTGGACAACAGAAGACTGGCAAAATGTTACCTGATCTGACAAGTTTCAGTTTCTACTGCATCATTCAGATTGGTGTGAACAACATGAAACCATGGATCCATCCTACTTTCTATCAGGATGCATACAACACTGGATTGGCACACTTTCGGCCCCAGATGACCATGATTTAAACACCACAGCCTACCCGAGTCTTGCTGCTGACCATGTCCTCCTTTTTATGACCACTGTGTACTTGGGTTGTGCAGATGGATAATATCAGGGGGTGATAATTGTCAAAATGACTGGCAATAGCTCACCAATCAAGGAGATTTTTATCTAATTTCTGCACTGATGCATCAAATTGATATTATCATCAATCTGGGATTCATAATAAATTAAATCTGCAAAGCCCTATTTTGATGTTCCACCTCCACAGATAACAGACACTGGCAACCCAGCCATGTCTGGGTATGCATGGGTGTGTGCACACAAGTTAAATCCGGACCTCTGCACACTTCGAAGTTTGTGTGTGTGTGCGGTGACTACACTGATCCATCATAATCACCATCACATGAGAGAGAAAACAGGAAAGGGATATTTCTGATTGTTAAATTGATTTTTAAATCAGAGCACGATGTAAGCGCATTTGTAGAGACGTCCGATCACCTTGCTTGCTCACCTTCCCTCAGCCCCAGGCATATGGTCAGGATAGCGAACAGTGCAGGAGAGACAGTAGATATTTCACACAGAAAAACAACCAAAGTGGAAAATACAGTACGACTGTATGTCTAGATTAAAAAGTTAAAGAGCATCTATATCAATACATCATCATTTAACATTACAGCTGTGCACCATCTTATGATGGCTGCTTCCCAGCAGGATAACAAAATGGTTGGCGCAATTCTCAAATCATCTTAAACTGGTTTCCTAAACATGACAGTGAGTTCACTGCACTCAAATGGCCTCCACAGGCACCAGATCTCAATCCAATAGAGCACCTTTGGGATGTGGTGGAACAGGAGATTAATGGATGTGCAGCTGACAAATCTGCAGCAACTGTGTGATCACGTCAATATGGACCAAAGTCTGCGAGGAATGTTTTCCAGCACCTTGGTGAATCTATGCCACAAAGAATTACGAGGGTCCAACCCAGTACGTAATAAAGTGTCTAATGAATGTACATATAAAAACCAAGGAAACTAAAGTAGAGGTGGGATTTCCTGTCTTATGTCACCTCAGCTGAAGCAGAGGAGGATGGCGAGTCCAGATTCTTCCTCTTCTTCCTAGGGCCAATGGCTGCCAGAGCTGTCAGGTTGGCCTCCCTTTGTCTCATTTGAGCCAACTCCTGCTGTTGCATCTGTACGACACACACACACACACACACAAATCCATCATACACTGCATAAATACATAGAGACAGACTTTGTGGACAGTCCTCCTTGTACCTCTTTTGCCTTCTGCTTGAGACGCAGCTGCTCTGGATCCTCTTGCCGAGCTCGAGACTGCACGGACACAAGAAGATAAAACCAGTACTTTAAAAAGATTAAGAATTTGCAAAAACTTCCTGAAATCCATTCTACATCAATATCTTTTGAGGTCTGTCAGTGATGCTGTACCTTAGCTGCCTTCAGGAGGATCTCTCTCTCCTGTTCCTCTTTTCGCTGTTTCTCTAACTGGTCCAATTGCTCAAAGAATTTCAGCTGAGCACGAACATCACTGCTCTGCTCATGGCTGTTATCCTCCTGCTGAGAGAGAGAGTGGTGTTAAAATGTTATATTAAACAGAAAGCGACCCAATACAGGAGATAATAGCAGGTGTAGTGATTACAAGATATGCTTATCTTTTGCAAATTAAAACCAAATGGAATTTTTTTTAATTTATTTTTTTAACTACAAACCTTGAAACTGATGTTTTTCTGCTGGGCCACTTGGGAGACTTTTTCAAGTACGTTCTGAAGTCGCTGTTGAGTAGCGTGTGAGACATAGTTCACCACCTCAGGACCGAGTTCTGTTACACCATACCTCCTACCTGGAGCAGAAAAACCGTAACAGTGTTATGAGGCTAGTAAACCAAAAAACTTTGCATTGAGGTTTTGCAGACATGTGACCACTAACCACGTGATGTTAACTTGTCTGCCATTTTGGATGCGTGACAATCATGGTGACAAAGTCAAGTGAATAAAGCCCGGTTGGCTAATGGTCGCTGGGAAATCTAGCGCTAAAGCCCCAGACATGTAGCCCTACAGGCCAGTCAGTGACCCCTGGCAGTCACTGGCTGCTAGAGAACCACTAACATATTCCCTAAAAGTTGGCAAAAAACTTACTAGCAGATTGCCATGGTCACCTATAGTTGCATGGCAGACGCAGACTTGTCTACAAACACTTGCCAGCTACTCTCCACGCTGTAGTGAAACTGTGGAAAGTGCAACACAAACTGGAAATGGAGAGTAAAAGTTGCAGCTTTTGAAATGTGTTGGCTGTGGTCCTGAGGCTCAACTCTTAGATCGAAGGCGAATGATATAAGTTTCCAGTTTGTGTCACACTTTTTCAAATTTTACTACCATTTGACTAGTTAGCGAGTATTTGCCGAAAATTCGGCACCTTTCATGCAAACTACAAGTGTTTGCAGCAGTCTGTGAGCTTCCGGTGGTTGTATTGCACCCAATATGATACACAACTCTCAAACAATGTGTGCATGACATCATGCGAAAATCCTCTAGTTAACGTTGAAGTCAGTGTCTCACCAATCTCCAGCATTCTCCTCTGCAGTATGGCACAGGAGAGAAACGCTTCATCCTTGCAGGAATGCGTCACCGCTCCCACTGTAATGGAATTGGTGGCTAGGATATTAGCGCTCTCTTCTGACAGGTTCACTCCGGCCATGGAGGCCACGTCATTGATGTCATCGTCATCTCTGTTAATGCACATTGAGCGCGTTCATCCATTAAACATACAATGAAATAGGGCACACAATAATAAAACTTGTCAACTTTATTCAATTTTAACCCCCTTTATAAGCCAGCTAGAGTGTTTTTGAAGCAAGGAAAAGACATAATGACATTTACCTAAGCCTTTAAGTATTTCAATACAATTGCTTGTTTTTATCTTTCAAGTAAAACATTTTTGGTCACAAACAAAATTAAAAGAAAAAAATCATTTAAATGCCACTTACTTGAAAGTTCCACCCGCCTCTTTGAGCTTGTTTTTTTGACCGGGGGTCAAGGCTGCAATACAGATTTGTTTGGAACCAGGTGGCCCCTCTGGCCTCAGGGGAACTAGCAGGGACAAAACAGATGGACTACATTGATTCACCAAAAAAAATAAATAAATAAGGATTGTGGCTCAGGTAGATGTATGTTTGGTATAGCAAGACTGGCATCCTCACCTGGCTGCAGCTCCTTAAGATGGACCTGCTGCTGTCCCAGCATGATGCGACCAGGGGCCTGATTCCTGAGAGTCATCATGGGGGTTGTCGGTAAGGTTACCTGAGGTCTCAGAATTGCTCTTTGCTGCTGAGGATGGAGAACCTGAAAAAGTAAGGTTTAAAACCCAGATTATAACAGGTTTATACTGTACGCTGTATTTGTTATTTGCCACAGCAGCAAGCGTAAATATTGAATATCCTTCATAACTTATTGCCATCTCATTTTATAGTTGCTTTAAAACTGTACCTAGAAATTTCTTTCACACATTTAATTATTGAATAAAGCCTGATATGAGATGGCCAAAATTATTGGCTCTGTGTTCAGAGCAGCACAAAAAAAAAAAAATCTTTTTGAGTCATCTGTCTGAAGGACCTTTGAGAAGAATTTTGTAACCTTGGGGTAAACTTGGAGTTAACTTCTTAAGTGTGAGAGTGGGCCCCAAATTGTAAGACCGACTCACAGGCTGCAACAAATAATGGGCTTACACTACCAACAAACCCAACAACAAATCAACAAATATCCACTGAACTCAATAATAAGCATGATGTGAGCAAGTCAACACACTTGAGCTCAGAAAGCAATTCCTTCTGTTTTTGCTATGATCAGAAACATCTTTTTTAGCCTTAACTTTGACCATACTTGGCAATATTTTGGTCCTTTACTCCTTTTCTTTCTCTTGTCCATGTTTGGCTTGGTGAGCACAATGATACCAAACAGCTCAACAAAGACTTTTCTCCATCTAAACAGGCAGAATGACAGATTTTAACACTGAAGTCTGCTAATTATTACCTCATCTAAGAAGTATCCATATTACTTAGAATAGAAAAGAATAGAAAAGAATGCCTTTATTGTCATTATACAGGATGTACAATGAGACTGCTCATGGCCATTTTAGAAGATTTCTGCAGAGTAAGCAAGAATTCAGTTCTTCACAACTTCTTTGTAAAGCGTTTTCAGTTTTAATGCTCTACAGGAACACCAAAGCATTGCTTCAGTGAGATGTAAGGGTAACGACACATCTTGTAACATCTGTAAGTGCAGCTACCTGAGTTGACATCTAAATTTATTTTTTAATTACCAGTGAGGTCATTTGTCCTGGTTTGTTAATGCCTGGCTGGAGCTGGGGCCTACTAACTGGAGCAGGAAGGCGAGGGGCTGGGCTACCCAGGACCACTGTAGTGGGGGTGGGTGAGGTGGAAGAAACTGAACCTGAGGCTGGCTGGGCGAGCTGACTCTGCTGGATGAAAGCTGCTGAGTCTGGGGTGAGCTGCCTCAAAGCTGGCAGGCTTCTCTAAAAAAATAAAGATTACACTTAATGTACAAACTAAATGTACTTGTACAAACAAAACCACATATTTTAATGGTCATTGTGAAATGCAACAATCTGTCTTACCTTGAGGAAAGGCACAAGATAAGGTTGGGGTGAGGAATTGAGTTCTTTGTACAATCTGCTGGTGAATTCTTCAGCTTCCAGTTTGCCCTCCTAATGAAACACAAAATAACAGAGTGAGGGCTGAAAGGGTGTCTGATCATTATTTTGAGAAGTCTTGATTTCTCCACACAGTCTAAAAAACAAGCCTGGAGCTTTTACACGAAAATGCAATCAGAATCACTTCCAAAAATATCTATTTTCTTCTTGATTTGTTAACATAAGTCTCCCAGGGATGCACCCACCCACTTTAACACCATCAAACCCACCCTAGCTGTTCCTGCTGCGCTGCTTCTCTTTGAAACTGAATTTCATACTAGTGGGTGTTGCCTTCAATCTGAAAAGCCACTTCTGCATTTTAAAATAAAAAGAATATGAGTGAGGATATCGCCCACGGTTCACTCACCAGCAGGTCTTTGACCAACTCCCTAACACTGGCTGCAGTTTCAGTGGATTGCTTCCCAGTGGATGCCAGCTTGATCAGTGTAGACAAGAAGTTCTTACATTTTTTCACATTCTCAATTGTTTCCTTTCAAAAACAAAGAAAATATTACATGTTATACATCACAACATGCTTTGCCTTTTTAAATTTCTTTAAGTAGTCTTCAGGAATAGTTCTCAGGGCTTCTTGAAGGACATTCAAAGCTCTTCTATGGATGCTGGCTGCCTTTTGTTCTGTTCTCTGTCAAGAACTGCTTCAATAATGTTGCGGTCCAGGCTCTGGGAGGCCAATTTGTGACTGACACATTGTGTGTGTGTTTTTGTTTTATCCAGGTATGCTTTTATTGCACTTGCAGTGTGTTTGGAATCAAGCTGAAAAATGAAGCTGTTGCCAATCAGACACTTTCCACATGGTATTTTATGGTGGATCAAGATCTGACAGAACTTTTCTGGATTCATGATTCCAACAATTTTAACAAGATCCCCAAGACCACTGCTTGATGTGCAGCTCTAAACTATGACAGAGCCTCCATCGTGTTTTACAGATGGCTGTAGGCACTCTGTTCTCTCTCCTGATCTCCTCCGACAACAACGAAGGTTTGATAACAATTTGAACCCCAAAAAAAATTCATTTGGATTCATCACTCCATAAAAGCTGTTCCCACTGATTTTCAGTCCAGCTTTTGTATAATGATCAACTGAAAAGCCATTAGTCTGCGTCTCTCAGGATCTGTGTCAGGTCTCTGCTGGATTTTTTTTTCTTATTTCTTAAAGACATGACTTACAGATGAAGTTCATTTTTTCCTCCACTTGTCCAGTTTCCTCAGATGTTTTACAGACACACTGCACACCATGCCAAGGATTCAGCTAGTAGGTCTTTGGGAATCACCTTGTTGGTGCCTGTCAAACTGTTATTTTTGGCATCTTTCATAGATTCAACTAAAGATATGGGAACAAATTATGTGGCAGGCTGCTGGTAGCCTAAAGATACAATTTAAAATAGTTTTCTTTGCTAAGTTGTCTGTTATGTGCAGACACAATACTGGGTCATCCCTTGAGTTAGGTGCATTTTTTTCCAAGGTCAGTGTTAAGTGGATTAAACAAAACATTTCTCTGAAAAAGGAGTGGACTGAAGATGCAGCCAATGTCCAAAGAAAAACTCTTAAAGACCTTCAGAAAGCTGGAGAACTATTGTTCAACACCACTTTAAAAATTACAAGAAAGTCCTTGTTGTAGGACTGCTCTGTGAAAGCAAAACGTAAAGAAATAAGGAGCGGCTCAAGAAATTTGCACAGCACTGTATACATGCCTGTTAAAGTAAATGCATCACTTGGAAGTGTCAAACTCTACAGTTCATAGTACAGTGCAGCCATCTAGTAGCTCCAGCTGATCCCTGGGGATTACCACAACTCACTTTGCTGACTGCTACGGAGGTAACTGTGGTACCAGCTGTTTGGCTCACTGTCCTAGAGGTCATTCCCGGTACTGTGGCCCCAACTGAGCTCTGGGAAAAAAAAAAAAGATTTATATAAACAAAATTATGTTTAGATTACTGAACTGTTTCAAAGACCGCTATTTGTATCATTAGAGAACAGTATGTGTTAAAGCTTTTTCAAAGTTGCTCAACATTCAGGTTTATAAGAGGAAACAGGTGCACTTCTCTTGCAGGATTTCAGCTGGGTGCTCTTCCTGAAAAAAAAGAACTTCAATGCGAAGACATGAGTGAAAGTCTGCACACCAATAGCTACCATTCGGTTTTTTGTCTTTTTTTTTTTTTTTTACATAACTGGTTTATAATTTGCAGACTTGTTTCTGTGTGTGATAACACATAACTTCCCTGGGTTGAACAAGGTCCACAAGAGGCAGATTTCCCAATGCCATGCATGACCACCTCAGTGTGAGCACTACCTGCCCTTTAGTGAGCAACATCACTGTTGGCTGGACACAGTCCCACACATATAGAAGCTAAAGACAACAATGTTAAAAATAAAATGCTGGTAATCCTAGTATTGATAACTTATCTTAAACTAAAAAAAAAAAAAAACAGTAAATGTCACATTTGTGGTTTTATGTTTGTCAATAAAACTGCAGCAGTCAGTAAAATGAGGGAAAATACTTCACACTGACTCACATGTATTTAAGAATAATGACTTGACCCCCTCCCCCTTTTCTCTAGCAAAGCCCTACACTGTACACTATAGTGACTTAACAAAAATAAATAACTCAGCAGCAGCATTTATTCTGCATTTCTTTAACAGTGAAAGTACACATTAAGCCAAACTACTGGGATCTTGTTTTCTAACTGATTTTATACCCAACAGAATCCAATAAAGACATATTTCACAGCAGCTACTTTGACATGAAGTAGTAAATAAACAGTAATTCACATCTAAATTTAATCTGCTATTTACATCTTACTCCAATCTTTTCAGTGTCACTTTGACATATAAATTGTTAGCATTTTCATAAATATCAACAGAATATTTTCTAATTCACAAAGTAAATGAGGCATTTGAAAACATTCCCTGTACATATACAGGTTCTCAAAACAATGTAAATCAAGTAGATTTACATTTTACGGCCAATGTGCCCAGAAATATCATGCTCTGGATATTGTTTTGTATGCCTAGCTCACACCATATAACAAAGAAAATAACGTGCAGAAATCCAAATCAGAAATCAAAGAAATGCTTTGAGACCAGCCGACCTGAAGGATTGGAGGTCTGTGAAGAGTGGTGGTCGCAGTGAGTGACGTTGGAGCTGGACAGCCTGGTCGGATGATGGTGCTGGGAGTCACCTGTCTGCTGATGACAGTGTTTCCAGGAGCCTACAAAGTGGCACAAAGCAAAACCTGATGAGCGACACATATGATCATACAAACAAAAAAATGCATGAATCTTACAGCTTTACAAGATTTAAAATGACTAATAAAATCCACGATATACAATCATGCTGCTCTCCACATACCCACATATACTCAAAGTTATACAATCTAATAGTCTGCTCAACAGGTGCTTTCATGAGCCGTAGGCAGGCTGAACATGGCCTGCACCACTGACCTGAAATGAAAGATAACTGTGGTGAAAAATAATGTTCTTTGTGCTCTTACCTGGCCTGGAGGCACATTAGTTGGTGTAGTGGCCCGAGGTGCCATGTCTCCCTGTGCCTGGGCTTGCATCTGGGCCAGAGCCTGCTGATGAATCATCAGCAGCTGACCACTCTCACTCCGTACAAGCACCATCCCTGGCACCCATCAGAAAAAACATGACATACTATAAAAGACAACTTCGAAATAATAACAATCACCAAAATTACAAATGAGTGGCTTAGTGTTATTTAAAGTCTTCAGTGTGTTACTCATATTAAGTCTATGAGGGGACAAGCGCTATGTATTCTGTACTACGATAACAACATTCAGTTATGGAATTGCATGCTTATTTTTGCAAATCATTCAGCAAGACAAAAATGAAACTGGTTACTCAGTTAAGTGTGGAAATAAATCTCTAATTACAAAAGGTTTTGACTTTGCTTACCCGGTGGGAGCTGGATGTTATGGACACTGGGCTGCCCCGAAGCAGCCTGGGGTAGCCTTGGGGCCAGCATCTGAGGTGTCAGAGCCCGGATCCCGCCGGTACTGGCAGCTACCGTCGCAGAAGGCCGGGGAACACTGCCGGCGCCGGGAGTGACTGTGGGTTGCGGTGCTGTGTCTGTTATTGTTGTGGGTGGCTCCGCCTTGATAATGTGCGTTCCTGCGCTCATGGACGAGAATTGGACGGCTGGCCGTTGTTTACAAGCGGAGTTTGTATGCCGATACCTGTCTGGCTTGATGTACTGGCCGCCACAGCGGGGCTCGCACTATTGTTCCCATTCAAAATTGCACCCGACCCAGCGGTTTGCATAGGCGCCCTGACGAGTGTCACAGTGGGTCCCGTTGCTTGGCTCACAGGCTGAGCTGAAGCCACAACACTCTGAGAGTTCATGAGCGGGGTCTGAATTACACTGTTTGAAGAGGGGGGCATTGTGACACCGGCCAGCCCTTTTGACAACACTGGTCCACTGTTGACAGCTGTGACAGATATCGCAGCGCTGCTGCTGTTACCAGTGCCACTTGTCACTATCGTCCCCCCGAGAGTGGCAGCGCTTCCTGAATTGTGAGAGTTCATAGTTTGGCTCCCATTGAAAGTCTGTGCGGAGTATGAGCCTATTTTCCCCCTGGTGATTAGGGAGAAACGTTACACCGCTACTAACAACAAGTGTTTTGCCAGGGTCGTGTCCCGTGTTGGAGTCCGTGCTGGCCGTCGATGCGTCCATAGCTGAACCATGGGGAGCTCGTTATGTAGAGACCCCCTACTCTTCAACTTGTTTAAGAAGGAGCACAAACAATCTTGAATGTGATGGGGCAAGGCTATGTCACAGTATCTGCTTTTCTTTGTCAGCTCCGGCGCTCGCTTTTCGTGTATAGTAAGTGAGACAAAGAGAAAAACAACATTAGTAGTTCACAGCGTACCTGCTTTAGCAATCGTCTTGACCAAGTCCCAGCTGGGCATTAGCTCGAGCTACCCCCTTGTCCCGGAACTATAGCCATGTAATTACCGGCAGGCTCGTGCCTAACCCTGTGGTTGTTTTGACACAAGAACGACAGTTGTGACTCTACAGACCGTGCCGGATGACAAACTACCGCTTTATTCACCCCTGTGAGTAAAAAGAGCTCATCCAGCGGGCCGGAGCCAACCGCCATCTTCACACTCCTGCGAGCTTGTGAAAAGTGAGGTACTTACCGATTGACATGCGCCTGCGCACAACAGCTGAAACGTCTCCGAGCAGGGACTTCTGAGAGCTGTGATTGGCTGCTCCACACGTAAAAGGCGGTACCAATGGCTTCAGCTGTCATTCCAGGGGATGCGAGAGACGGAACAACATCGTCGCGGAGATAATCTGTTTTCGTTAAATGTTACATTGTCGCCGACGTGTTTACGCTAAAACGATAGTTATTTCGTTTCAGAATTTCACCGTGTGGTGTTTGGTAGAACAAAAATGGGGTTTGCAGCAAGCTAACAAACCAAATTTCTAAGCTTATTTGCGCTCGGTGCGCTGTGCAAGATGGCTGCAGTGTTATAGCCTACTGAAGTTGCTGTTGTGATGAAGCGTTTGAGGGCGCCCCACCCTGCTTTAGAGAGGAAATGTACAGTGCTGTCAGCCAGTCATGGGATTTAGTGGGGGGTTTTTTTGTTTTTTTTAAGTGCACAAGCTTTTATGAATGCTTGCTGATAAAGGAACCTTTGTTTAGTTTTGCTTTCATTTCATGTGTTGAAATAAAGATCCAAAACCCAAGATCCAAAGATTTTTTTTATTTCTTTACACAATTGTGCGCTTTGGGAGACGTTAACCAATAATGGCCTGAACAGGTTTATAAATAAATGAAACTAAAGAAGGGGAGGGGGCTAAAAAAGTGTAACTGGAGATACGTAATACATAATGTTTAACACCTGTGTCAGAAAATGGCATTAATACAGGCTAAAAGTCTATTTTTTAAATGAAAATTTTGCTCTGTCCTTCAAATATATTTTTCTTACAAATTTTATTTGTAATGGGATGGAGCCATATTAGATAAGTTAATGTTTTTCATTTTGATGTATTACATTTCTTACACTCACCAGACACTTATTTTAGGAACACCTTGCTACTGCCTTGGACCCCCTTTTACTTTCAGAGTTGCTTTAGTTCATTGTGGCACAGATTCAGCAAAGTGCTGAAAAATGTGACCGCATCACACAGTTGCTGCAGATTTGGTCAGTTGCACATTCATAAGAATCTCCTTTTCCACCACATCCCAAAGGTGCTCTATTGGTTTGAGATCTGGTGACTGCAGGATATCTGAGTACAATAAACTAGTTCACCTAGTTTGACCTCTGTGGCATGGTGCCTTAACCTGCTGGAAGCAGCCATCACAAGATGGGTACACTGTGGTCATAAAGGAATGGACATGGTCAGCAACAATACTCAGATAGGATGTGGGATTGCAATTATTCTCAATTAGTACTAAGAGGCCCAAAATGTGCCAAGAAAATATTTAATTCACAGTTCTTCCTCATTCTGAGACTTGGGTTTGAACTTCAGATCATTCTGACCATGTCTACATGCCTAAATTCGCTGGGTTGCGGCTGATTGGGCATTTGCTGTTAAGACGCGGTTGAACAGATGTACCTAACAAAGTGGCCAGTTAGTAGGCCGGCGTATATTAGTATGTGTACGTGTGTGTGACCCACAAAGGCTCATCCGATGTGGTTAAGCTGAGCAACACTGTACCACAAAGAGAGTAAAACTCATGTAATTGTTAACCGCTCGCTGCGGTGAGTTTGCTATAACTTGTTTAATACCAGCGAGCCCACTTCCGGTTTTCCCCAGTTTTACTCCGCACTGTTGCTTCTGTCACTAACGGTGTATGCCGACTAAATAAAGAAACTACCCCCTCCCCCTGTGTTACAAGCCAGGTGGCCGGGCCAGCTGCAAAAACAGGCGCGTCACAGCCAATCTTATAAAGCGCGCAGGTGCCCTTTATTGAGCACATTGCTCATTAGTTAAGGTGTGTGTGTGTGTGTGTGTAGCGTGGTTTTGTACTTTGTAGGTTAGCTGCGGCCTTTCGGTCTGAAACCATATTTTTATTGCAAGCATGAGTGCTGGAGGAGGAACTCCTTATATTGGCAGTAAAATAAGTTTAATATCTAAGGCACAGATTCGTTATGAGGGAATATTGTCTTCTGTGGACACAGACAGGTCCACAGTTGGTTTAGCAAAAGGTAGGTTGATACTTTTGCAGAATGTGCCTTGGGGTATTTGTATTATTTACATATTAAGTATTGAACACATTTTGTTGGGGATTAAATAACAGGCTGCCTGACTTTATTTCAATTCACCTCATATTTTGCCAGTTAAATCTTATGGTACAGAGGATCGGCACACAAATAGACCAGTGCCACCCAAAGATGAAGTTTATGAATACATCATCTTCAGAGGAAGTGACATAAAAGATATTACTGTGTCTGAACCACCAAAGCCACACCACGGACTTCCCCAGGACCCTGCTATTGTTCAGGTAAGTAGGTGAAGGTGAATCAACTGACTTGATTTTGGTTCCTCGTTGTAGATTCAGTTTACATTCATAGAAAGTTTGTTCTAAAGTTCTAAAAGTTTATTTTTCTTTGTTGTTGTGGGTTTAGTCATCTATTGGCAGCTCCTCTGCAATGTATCATCCACGCTGGAGTCCTTACAGAGACATGATGCCCACCTACAATCAGCTGGCTGCTAGTTCTCTACTCAACCAGCAGTACAGTGCAGCACTGGGGCTAGGTACAGGGTTCCTAAAACAGTAGGTAGCTTAGTAGTGTATGTGTTTAAGTTTCTTGCCCTCATCACATTTCTGTTCTCTCAATTCCAGGACTTCAAGGCCAAGCTAGAAGAGCCCCTATGGTTGAACAGGCTGTCCAGACCATGCCTTTGGCCAGTGCCGCACAGAAAAGGGGAAAGCCTGTGACCCAGCCACAGAATAAACCGCTGGTTCGTCCACCCCAGCGCCCTAGGACGCTCTAGTGTCCAGGTTCAGAAGGAGAATATACCCACCAGTAAGCTCATTTAACAGAATGTTCACTTTCATGAGAACTGCTTCTAAGTCCACTATGATAAGAAGCAACACTTTGACATGTTAACATTTTAGAGCAGGCACCAGCTCAGCCAAGTGCTGCCACCACCGAAGGCCAAAACACTGGGAACCAGAAACAAAGGCCAAAACAAGGTATCAACATTCAAAATCTGCAGTGCTAATTCGTACTGGTAATATTTGGTTTCTTTGATGGTTTCTGCTGACAAATGAGGAAGGCAGAAGTAATTTTGTCAGAGTATACCAAAGGTAGCTTACCTGTCTTGAAGCATTAAATTACAAAACAAAATCTTTCATACTAGACGAACCGGCTCGAGAACCAGTTTTAACAGTTTCCATTTTCCTCTTATTCCAGGCAGTCGCAGGCCCAGGAACAGAAGTAGAGGCCAACTAATAGTGAAAAACTCAAAGGCTACAACTTTGGAGTTTGAGTCAGATTTTGATTTTGAAAGTGCAAATGCTCAGTTTAAAGATGATCTCACAAAGAAGGGTGCAGGTAATTTTTTTTTTAAACATAGAAGATGACAATTCTGTTATATTTGAGATGATATAAATTGAGATTACATGTGTACTGCTTAATTTTTATTTGCAGTTGAGGAGTCTTGGGAGGCCCAGGAGAGCCCTCCTGAACAGGAGGAGGAACCTCTCAGAGATAAGTACTATGACAAAGCCAAATGCTTCTTTGACAACATCTCAGCAGACCTTAAGCCCAGGTGACCTTAACCAGTTGTTACTGTCATACCTCAGTTTTGTCAAGCTCTGCTATACCACTTACACCCCCTCCCAAAAAAATGTGCCATTTTTTAGAAGGACCACCTGGGCTGAGGAGAAAAAGTTGAACATAGAAACATTTGGAGTACCTGGTCGCTTCCTGAGAGGCCGAGGATTTAGAGGCCGTGGACGCAAAGGGCAGAGTGCCCCTGAGCAGCGAGTCCTCCCGACAGTTGGAAGTGGGCGAGTGTGAAGGATTTCTTTTTGCCAACTATTGTAAATATTGTAGTTTCCTGCTTATTTAAGAGATACCACCTTGATTTCCACCCTCTGCATAAGCACTGAAAGTGAAAATTTTGTTTTGTTTTTTTCTCAAATGTGCATTTGGATTTTGGATCTTAAGATGAAATGGGAGAACAGTTTCTTTTAATCCATTAATTGATCCACTCTGCACTTAAAAAAAAAAAAGACATGCAATGTGGAATTTGTCTTATGAAACAGACCAGGAGGCATGTTTTTGGGTTTTTCTTTTTTGTTAAATGTATGACATGCACTTAACTGTCCAAATGTGATCCAAACAGGTTATGGAAGGCAGTCTTGTCAAAATTGGATAGTAGTACTTTTGTTTTTCTTCCAAGTTTGTGAAATGAAAACTGAAGAGACATGTGACAGTTATTAAATACATGTGATTAACAATATGGCTCTCTAGTGGTATTGCTCACACAGAAGTGGTTAAACCACTAACATTAATTCACCTAAAAAAAAAAACCTAATAGAATCCAAGGGGTAAATGTGTTCTTCCCCACATTTAGAATAAAAAATATTCTGTCACAGAATATGTTCAGTCTTGTAGTTGTGGGCTACAAACAGAAGCCAGTTGGTGGAACTTTGGGCCCAGGTCTTCCAGCGTGTCCTGAAATGAACCCTCTTCAGAAATACTGATGGGCTCCAGCTCTGAGGTGCTGTCTGGGTCCCTTTGCTCTGAATAAACGTGAGGCTCATAGTCAAAGTCCCCTTCTTGCTTCTGGAGCAGGTCCAGCTTCTGTAAATGGTGGCACATGTGCATGCATTTTTGTTTCATACAAATGCAGCATAGGAGACATGATATACTAAAGAGCCTACAAACCTGAAGTAGCACAAGGTTGTCTGACTCAGTACCACAGTTGAAGTTTTGTGTTTGGAAGTTCACGATGCCCATGTCTTCAAACTGCACACACAAGTTCACACACTTCAGTATCTCATGCCTAAATTTAAAAAGAAGCAACACAACTCTGGTATTGTACCTGGTAGGTGCCGTCATAGTCTGTGGATATTCGAGAATTCCAGGTTGTCTGAAACTGGAAGAAAACAAAGACAGTATTTTCAGATCCATTTTTAAGACATCCTTGATCTTCAGTGGATGCATACAAACCTGGTTCCCAGTGTTGCTGTATTGATAGGACAGGTTGTCTCTTATGGAATTCCCATAGTGTGAATGGATGAAGCTGTGATTCATATCCTGCTGAGGATGAGCAACAGCTGATCTGTAGAGGAATCTAGTCACACTTTCAAGGAATGCTTTCATAAACTTGCGTGCTCCACAGAAGAATGACTTACCTTAGGTTTTGATTTTAAGCTGTGAAAATATTGACAAATCCACTCATACCCACCTTCATTAAAAATGTGTTTTGCATCTCATTCGGTGGACAATGGAAAATGGATGGATTATTAAACTCATTGGCAGCTGTTTCCATGATAAGGTCAGGAATCATTAAAACAATCTTTAAAGAAAAATAAATTAATTATATTTCCATTAAAGTGGTGATTGGTTTGAAAAGTTTTCACAGCAATGACCTGGACGTTTTCTCCTGGCGCCTCAGTGTTTGATTGGAGGAGGGTTGCTTCAGCGCAGTCACTGGGCTTCATAGTGATGAACTCTCTTTTGCGTGAGATGCTGAACGCCATCAGCAACACGACTGTCAAACAAGAATTAAATTTGTGGTGGATTCACAGAGTTGTTACCACACAGATCACAGTACTCCTAGATTAAATGCTGTGTTCCTTACACAGAAGTAGCAACAGTGAAGAAACTATTATGCATAAAGCATAAAGGCCAAGATTTGATCCAGTGTTTTGGCGTTTTTTGTAACAGTTGGGTGTCAGAGTGCAGTCACACGCAGTTACACTGAGGTTGTAAACTCCAAATGCTCCCTGCATGTCGGAGATCTTTAGATGAATTGTGTGGTGACCAGCGTACACACCGGGCTCCTTCACCAGACCAGCTGTGTTATCTTCAAGAAATAATCATCATATAATAATCATAAACTTTTCTGCTTGTTTTACTGTGATATGTCACTACATAGCATGGATGTTCCTACCATAGGCGGGATTCAGGCTCCATTTTCCTTCCACATTCCCCAACAGTTCAAATGTGAAAGGCCCTCCATACGGTACGTCATCCGGGTCAGAGGCCATGATGTTGGTGGTTGTGGGGGCATCGGACACACACACATCCAGGCTGTCCACTCTTGGCTTTGGCACATTGTCATTCTGGTCAGCCACATAGATATGCAGTGTAGCTGTACCTGTCATAGGTGGGTTACCTGTCAAGATTCAGTTAATAAAACTCTGTCATTGAGTAGTTGATTTTCAGTGTTCTTGATTTTTAGATATACACTGCTCAAAAAAAATAAGGGGAACACTTAAACAACACAATATAACT